>VDFB02110613.1:0-13930 GCA_007258455.2 Sequoia sempervirens | reverse complement strand
GGCAATCCAAGGTAATTGCCTTTGCTTTTATTATATATTAGATTTATTTTAATCATGTTTTTCAACACTTAGCTGACATGCTTGCACTTAACAGAGGAAGTACAACAATCCCATATGGAAACGCTTCAGAGCTATACTTTTCCCAGCGTGATGAAATGAGAGATTTGGCCTTGTCCTTGGGACCCAATGACAATATACTCCACCGCAAGAGGTTGTTCGTAGAGAGGAAAAACGGTAGTTTGCTAGGGAAATGCGAGTTCCTCAGAGATAGAGCATTTGATACTCAAATTCTCTCCATTCTCACCGGTGAGTTATTCAAAGACTTCTTTGCAGTGCTAATAATTATTAATAATGTTCATTCTTGATGTCCAATTATTGAAAAGAAATGAATTTCAAAAATGATTGTCTGAAAGATAATAAGGTTTACATCACTTTTCTAAGTAACTTGTCTGTCATGTGCATGAATTTCACATATATAACTAGTGGTCATTATTAGTGGACAATTCTCTAATTGGATTTACTTTGTAATTAATACATGCAGGCCCTATGGAGGAAAATGACTGGTATGATATGAATTTCCCCGAAACAGAAGCTCTGTTGTTACTCTTCACTTCGACAGAATACTTTCTTCCCCCATTTGTGAAATCCATGAAAAAGCTAAAGTTTCTGATGATAGCCAATTGCGGTATAAATAAGGCAACAGTTAAAGGTCTGGATGTCTTATCTTCCCTCACTCAACTGAAGAGTGTCCGCTTGGAGAGGTTGATTTCACCCCTTGATGGAAAACAGGGGATTGAAGCACTGAAGAACATAGAGAAGCTATCTTTGAGCTTATGTGAAGGATTTGAAAATATATCCACATTCACCAAGCTCCAGGATTTTAACCTGGACCACAGCAATAATTTGGAGGAGTTACCCCTTGGTATCTGCAATATTCCCTCCACTTTGTCCTGCTCTATTACCAACTGTCATCTGCTTAAAAATTTACCATATGATTTTGGAAATATGAGCTATCTAAAAATGTTAAGGTTATCGGTATTACCATACCTAGAAGAGCTCCCTGCATCAATTGGAAAACTTGAACAGCTGGAATATCTGGACATTTCACTATGCGAGGGCTTGAAAGAACTTCCAAAGGAAATAGGTCAACTCAAGAAATTGAGGGAGCTTGATATGAGAGAGTGTTCCCTTCTGACGACGTTACCCTCAACTGTTTGTGAACTATGTTCCCTAAAGCTTGTTACCTGTGACGAGACGATTGGGAAGCAGTGGTTGCGGGCTAAGAACACTTCTATTCCTGAGCTTAGAGTTGAAATTGTCGAAGCATACTTTAGTTTGGATTGGCTTGATGTTTGACTTCTTTTCTTATATCTCTCTTGAAGGATAAAATCCAAGGATCATGACCTACTTTTGTAAAAAAAAGTAAAAATAAAAAAATTCATGTTCATTGGCACAAATCAATAAAAGTCTATATTTTCAGCCTATGATTATGATCAATTTTTATGGCAGTTCAGTACTATGTTGTATGTACAAATTTGACAAAGTTTATAATTAGAAATTATTTTCTTTCATTATAATAAAAAATAATTGAATCATGTGCATGGTGTTTTGTAAGAGCTGTACATATGTTAATTTGTTGTCAAGTAGTTTGAGTTAAGTATCATGCTAGATGTTACATTTTAGATTTTAGATTTGTTAGGAATTATTCAGGTTCATTAAAATTATTTATATTTAAATTATTTTTATTAAATATACATTGATATTCTTTTCTATTGAATAATATATTTTGCTGTTTAGTTTTCTATAAATTATACTATGATGTCAAAATAAGATTTAATGTAACTTCACAATTGAAGTCTAACTCCTACAGAGAATAAGTGCATATAATATTCTTCTATTAAGGTTTATGAGCTTAGTTTTTTTTTAAATGATACAAGTCCATGCTCTTAAACTTATAAACTTCTAAAGATTGGCAATTGACTTGTCAAAGAAATTGGTCATATATTTTGGGGAGAACATAGAGATGTGAACACTAAAGTGGGCATTGAGTTCTAATGTGGAGGAACATGATATTCAAGATTTGTTAATAAGAAAAACATTCTTCTCACACATTCTTTTAAAAATAAATCAAATATATAAAAGGATTTTAGATTGGAGTATGTAGTGCAAATTCGAAATGTTTAGATTAACTTAGTATCGTCCAACCTTGAGCCACCAAGTTTAAATGTTATGCGTATTTGCACTTAATTAATAATATTGTATTAGGTTGTTAATTGTCTAGTAAAAAATTATAATTAAATTTTGTTTTAATGCATTGGAAGTATATTAATCGTGAATAGCAATATATCATATATATATAAATGTTTATTGTTGTATTCTTGGCATGGTTTATAATTGACATGTTTTTTATCATATAATTATGTGTGACATTTAAATTGGTTTTATTTGATATCCTCAATAGCTTAAGGAATTTCTTTATGCCTTGAAGGCCACCTATCATATACTAGATATAAATGATGTTGCTTTATATTTGGTACAAAATCCTTGTCACCATGTCTCTATGGGAATCATTAATCACACATACTTAATTTTTGATACTTCAACATTCTTAAGGTGTATTCTAGTTTCTTTCTCCCTTAAATTCATAAGAAAATTCATAAGAAAATGAAGAAAATTAATCCTTTGAAAAAAATAAAATGAAATTGATTGATATATCGTAATATCTAAGCTAGCTTTTAACATCTCAAAAGAAATGCCTTGAATTCACTATGACGTATAGTTACAAATCAATAGAAAACAAGCAAACAAGGAAGACACTAAATTGCTAGGTTAATATACATAAGAAATCAAGCAAACTGTGTTGTAGAATTCAAGCATACCAAAGCACCTAGGTGTTATATACCAAGCACCTAATAAAAACTAAAACCAAATAGGTTGGAAAATATAGAGTTCGTTAAGAAGGGAAAAAATAGATGGAGGACCCCAAAATGTGATATTTCAACTATTATAGAAGTTACCTGTTGGTATCTGTCATATGCCCTCCACTCTCACACGGTTTATTCCATAACTACCATCCGTCATAGCTATCTAAGAATGTTGAGGTTTTCGGGATCAGTAGGCCTGAAAGAGCTTGCGTAATCAATTGGAAAATATGGACATTTCGAACTTATCTGAACATTTTAGTATGTGAGAGCTTGGAAGAGCCTCCAAACAAAATAGGACAAGTTTTAGGGAGTTTGATATGAGATATTGTGTTCTTGTATGATGAGAGTACCTACAATTGTTTGTAAATTAAGTTCCCAAATCTTGTTGATGTGATGAGATGATTGGGAAGTACTGATCGCAGGCCAAGAACATTTCTATTTTGGAGCTTACAGTTAAAATTATGGAAGCATATTTCAGTTTGGATTTTTCCTATCTCTTATATTTGCTTATGTATGGGTTAAAGAAACAAAAGAAATAAGTCAAGAAAAGGTTGCAGGGATGATTTAAATGAGATGCATAGGTGTTAAAATGTTAATTTTTTGGGCTAATATAATTATAAATATATTTTTATTTTTAAATTGTTATGGATAGTTATGGTAGTTAAATTGTTTTCTGTTTATAAAATAAAATGTAAACATTTATTTAGAATGTAATTTTGATATACAATAAAATATATTTTTTATTCAGCCCCTTTTAGATCTAACAATGGTATCAGAGCCATTGTAAAGTAATTATGAAGTGAAATAATTATGAAGTGAGAGTTGTTGATAAATTAAGATTGAAGTAGCTTCCATGTATGTCATTTCTAAAGACTTGCTTCTCCCTAATACAAACACAATAAAAAGATGGTGTGTTTCAAAATTGTACTAGAGGACTCTAGGAAAATTCATCGCCAACAATTCACCAAAGGAAAATTCACCGCCACCAATTCACTGCGATAGAAAATTCACCATCAACAATTCACCGCAATAGAAAATTCACTGACGGAATGCCAAGTAAAATTCACCGCCAGCAAAACTTTGATTTTATTAAAAATATTAAGGTGAATTGCTGGCAGTGAATTGCTTACAGTGAATTGCTCATGGTGAAATTTCCTTCTATGAATTGCTGACAATGAATTTACCAGATACTGTACTAGAAACACTTCAAATTATTTTAATGTTAAATTAGAAAGGCTGAGTAATTTACAAGTCTATTGGAAAGAGTTGAAAATTGCAGCCAAACAAGAATTATATATACATGTTGATGTTGAAGTTGAAGCATATACAGATACTATCATGCATTTATTTCTGCCAATTGTGACTCTATCAAGCCTTATAAGTAGCACAATGAAGGATGTCAATGCCTATTAAACAATTTTTTTTAAGAGAAGATGATGACCATGCATGGAACGAAGAATCTAACTGTACACTAGATTTTGTATTCCTTTCTCATTATGTCACATTGAGCATTGTTTAAACCCATGTTGAATGGTGTTACACATTGCCTAAGGTCTGTGGTATGGCAATTTTTTGTGCCAATTTAATAAAAAAAATTAGGTTGAAAATTTATCGTATATTTTGAAAGGATGTGATAAAAATATAATTTTTAATATTAGTGTGAGATGTAATTTTTAAATGAGAGAAGGGTTTTTATATATAAATAATTTTAAGAGACATTTGATGTTGATTTGTAGTTATAAAGTGTTCTTGTGTGATAAAAAGAAATAATATTTCGTATAAAAAAATTAAGTATTATTGAGTTTATATTATGGGATCTTGGTTTTATCAAGATGGAATTTTATCTTTACAGATTTATATTAACAATTTAGATAAAGTTGATTTTTTGGAAATTATCTCCCAAGATCTCCTTCTTGCTGCTAGAGATTTCTTCGGAGGAGGAAGACTTCTTCATCAACTTAATTCTACCTTCATTGTCCTTGTTCCTAAGAAGGAATATGCCATCTCCGTGTCTAACTACTGCCCTATCAATATTTGTAACGCAGTTTTTTTTTCCTCAAATTATCATTAATAGGCTAAAACCCCTACTAGATAAAATGATCTTTGGAAATCAGAAAGGTTTTGTGGCTAGAAGACAAATTCTCAATGCGGCTATTATATCCATAAGTTTATTCATTCTACGAACCACTCTAAGAATCTAGGTATGGTGTTTAAATTGGACATATCAAAAGCTTATGATAGGGTTTATTGGAGCTTTTTATTTGTTGTTTTGGAAAAAATTGGAATTAGTGGGAAATTTTTGAGATTAATAAAAGAGTGTGTTACTACCACCAATTATTCTATTCTTCTTAATGGGGTTCCTAGAAGTCAATTTTCTTGTGGTAAGGGTTTGAGACAGGGCAACCCCTATCTCCATATCTTTTTATAATTGTTGTTAATTTTTGGGTCGAAATCTCTGAAAAAAATTCGATTGTTGCTATTTGCATGGGAATCGTGTTGTTTCTTCCTTGGTTCTAGCTTCTCACCAACAATTTTTCAATGACACAATTTTGTTTGGTGCTACCTTTGTTGTGGAAGCAACAAAATGGAAGGCGGTCCTAAACGAGTATGCTAAAGCTTCTAGCCAGTTCATAAATTATAGGAAAAGTAAATTATATTTTTTTACACTAATTAGTAGGTGAAGGAAAGGATTCTAAGAATCTAGGGATGTCCAGAAGACGGTATCCCTAATGTTTACCTACCTAGTCTTCCACTAAGTAGAAAGAAACCTCTTAATTCCTTCTAGAATGACATCATTGAGAGAATCCAAAGGAAGTTGGCCGATTGGAAAGGAAAATTGCTTAGTTAAGTGGGTAAGCTCCAACTTTTGAAGTCTTCTCTCCAAAATGTCCCATTTTATTACTTATCCATTTTTAAGATGGCATCTTTCATCATGAGAAAGATTGAAGAAATCTAGAGGACTTTGCTTTGGACTGGGACAAAAGAAAGATCAAGGATTGCTCTTGTCAGCTAGAGAAAGTTTGTTCCTCAAAGAAGTTAGGGGGGCTGGGGATTCAAAGATTAAAGATGTTTAACAAGGATTTACTAACCAAAATGGGTTGGTATATGATTCAAGGAAGGAAAGATTGGACTAGTATTCTTAGTGCTAAGTATATGGGGAATGGCCCACCTAATTACTTGTTGTATCTCATGGTTAGCCTAATGGGTTAGCTTTTTGGAATAATATTCTTAAAACAAGAAGTATACTACAGCAATGGGTTAGAAGAAAAGCGGGGAGTGGGAGATCTATCAAATTTTGGGAAGAAGCATGGGGAAGAGGCCCTACTTTGGCTTCAATGACTCAATTAAATCCTATAAGAAAAGACCTCACAAGATTATATGGAACTACTCTTTATGGTTATGTTAACTGGTTTGAATAGATCCCTAGATGGAGAAACATTTTCCAAGATGTCTTAGACCTAAGAATAAGAAGATGGAGCAATGTGTTGGTTTGATTTGAGTTGTTTTCCACTCTTAACTCCCTTATTTGAGATTATTGTTTGGTCTTTCAAGGAGGTGAAGATGATTGGATCTGGCATGATAACCCTCAGGAGGTTTCTTTGTCAAAGAAACCTATAATAGATTGGATGAAGCTCCTTCTAATGATCAAAACTTCAATTCAAATTTGATCTGGATTTCCAAGTTAATTCCAAATATTAATTGTTTTTGGTGGGCTACTATGCATGGTAGAATTCTCACTGTTGATGTAATTAATAGGAAAGGATTTCAATTTTTCAATAGATGTTCTCTCATTCTACCTTCTAAAGAATCTATTCTTCATTTGCTTATTTAATTCCCTTTTGTAAGAGAAGGTTATTCTTTGGCCGTTTAGAATCTTCTAACTAATTGGGTGTTTTTGGGTAATTTGAAAGACCTTGTGATCCAATGGGGTTCAGGCCTTTTCTTGCATCCTATGATTAAGGAATTTTGTCTACAATTTCCCTCATTTGTTTCTTGGCACCTATGAAAAGAGAAACAATATAATATTCAAGTTGAAGCAAGGGAGTGATGGAGAGGTTTTTTATTGCATCAAACAACAAATCATGGAAAATTTGAACTCAAAAGTTATGCCAAATTATAAAGACCTTAGAGTCAAGCAACTATGGTGGTTAAATCATGATCTGACTAAGAATAACTAGGTTAATATCCTAAATAGGAAAATAAATATATGGAAACCTCCACTAGTTGACTGGGTTAAATTAAGATTTTATGGTTGTTCTAAATGAAACCCGAGGCTTGTTGTTGTTGGGGGTCTGATAAGAGAACATAAAGGGAGATGTATTGAAGCCTATGCTAAGTTCCCAAGAATTGCTACTGGTGTGGAAGTAGAGGCTACTACTACTTGGAGAGGTACAAAGTAATTAAAATAACTTGGATTTACTAAGGCCATAATTGACAGGGACTCTAAATTGATAATTGAATTTCTTAGAGATTAGGTCAAGCCCCCTAGAGTGCACAAACTGATAGTCAAATGGAAGGTTTAAAAAAATTGATATTGCATCTACTTTGGATCTGTAATGCCATAGAGTGCACATTTGGAACCTTTTTCCTTATAGCACAACTACAACTAAACTTTGCATATTTCTTAAGGATGAAATTTTTTTCAAGTTTTTTTACAATTTTAGCTTTTACCATGGTTTAGCATAGCATATCTTGTGCCTTTAGCAATAAAATATTCCTTTTATGAAGAAAGAAGTTGAGAAAGCAATGATATTATTGAGAAGATTCAAAATATTTAGCAAAAAGTATAAAACATTTTGTGAGAAAAACACCTAATGCAAGCAACAACAACATCTCTTCTAGGTTTTCCACCAACAAAAGGATGGTAATGAAAATTTTTTGCACCCACCAAAGGAAAGCATAACAAGGAATCAAAAGAATATTATATTGTTTCTCTATAAGTTTTAAAATTGTCCATGTTTGAGTGCACCAAATAGGGAAAAATCATTTCCTGACAGGGATTGAATACTAATTATAGTGTACCTATTGAAGGGACAATATAGTTGGACACAAAGATGAACAACACAAGGAATGAGGTCATACCCATATTTAAAGTTGTCAAAGCAAGTCAAATCATTTACTAAAGGAAATATTTCACCAAATCTTAGATTGTAAAGTATTTTTGGCATTTGTTTTTTCTGTTTGGTTCAATGAGAGCCATCACATTGTAAGGAGAGGCAACTATCCCAAGTGGCAACATGAATTCTACACTTAACATCAACATCAAAAAAAAATTGTAATCAACATTTTACTTGACAAAGAAACACTCACAATACCAAAGTTCTCACCAAGTGGGACCCTTTCCAAGGCACTCTAGCATCAACACTTGATAGACGTGTTGCAAATTTAAAACTATAGAAGGTTGAATTATTTTTCCTTCCAAAAAGATCTCCCTTTTTATTATTTATTAGGAATTATTCACTATTTTTGTGATGCTTGTTTATATCAGACTCTCCTAAATTCCCCATCTATTCTACTTTGTCATACTCGTGCACTACACAATTATAAATTATGAAGCTTGATATTTGACATATTATAAATGGTTGAGGTTGTGCTCCCACCAATTGTGATCAAATAGGATCTATTGTCTCTACCTCTCCAAGAGATGGAGACTAAGAACCTCCTTATTTCAACATTTTTTGTCTACTATGATATTTCAGGTAGACAATATTTTTGAGGTGGCCCTTAACCCATTTTTTTCTTGTATCATAATTAGAGGTGCTTTATCCTTTATAGGGTTGCAATTTATAGATTCATATCCTTGCATAGGAACCCACAGGGTTCTTAGGATGACTTCCTTCAGCCTTGTGTAGGCATTGAAGGTCACAAACACTAATTGGATACAACCAACTCACACACATATAGGGACAAATTAATAAGAAAGTGTTCCACTTTTAGTATTTCTACCAACACTTTCAAACTGCCTAGTCACAATCTTAGTTTACCCTTGTCCAAGGGATGGGTCATGGAAGCAACAACACATCACTAGCTTTTTTCTTTATTACGAGAGGTTCATTGGTTATGGATGCTAGGAAAGTGATAGGGTAGGGTTGGATGGAACACTCACTGTCCCATGCTCTGGGTCTCACCTTGGCAAACCCTTTGGTGTCACTCTCCACCTTCTTAACCTATAGGCCCTAATGCTTGTTAGGCACCCCTGGTTCTCCTGGCCAACCCTACTATCAACCTTCTTTCATTCCACCAAGCCAATCTTGATGCCTTGCCACTATCTCACCCTTGACCCTTACTCTTCCCTAAAGGCCAATTACCCTCAACATTCAGTTAGGCTTTTGCAGGGGTGTAAAGATGAAGTAAAAAGCTTCATAGCAGCCTATTAGGGTTCTTGTTCAATTACAAAACTCCAATTCTCCATCGCTGCCACCAAACCCTCTCCTAGGGTTAGAAAAGGCTACAAGCCTAGAGCCCCAATTAGGCCTTTTAACCGAGAAAAATGAAATTTACTCCAAAACCCTCCAAATGACCAAGGTTCTTCACTTGGGGTTTGTGTTTCCCATGCCCACACCTTGAAGATTTTTGGGGTTTTGAGCCTGTACAATCTGTACACTGCCCTTACTCAAAAATGGCCAAAAACTAGGGTTTATAAGCCTTTTCCAGGCTGATTTCAAACTGTCAGTCTTCTCACACCAAAAGGGTTGATGGAGCCTCCTCTTGACCACCAGGTCTTGCCAAGACCCTCAACTAAATTCTCCAAAAGGAATTTTTCCAAAATCTTAGCACCCCTGCAAGTTATGTGCCTTGCATTCCTTGTCTTCCCTAGCCGGACTCTGCCTGGCTCGCCTAGGGCAAGACATTACTAGCAGCTCCTGCACACACACAAGCCCTACAACCTACCATATTTACACTCATGGAGCCTAGTCACTATTCCCAAAGGGCCGTACAATTTGTACGGTGGGAAAGTGCTCTAGCACTCCATTTTCTCAAGACTGCCTGGTTCAGGCCAGAAAAAGAAAGAAAACAAACTATTTACAAACAAAGGATGAAAACGAATCACAAAGGCAAATGGATGGCACACAAAGCTTGTACTCTATTCACACTACATTCTACAATAAAAAATAATAGCAGGTTTATTCCATCAAAGCACTATTTAGATGCAAAAATCAGAAATTGCATCACAGAACACTGTTTCTTTCAATTTCACAAAATGTCACTACAATATCAGTGCCTCTAACCCTGCTCCATTGTTGAAGCACACCATAAATAGGCTCCAAAAACAGTTAAGCTCTTTTTTTTGAACCTATTAAAGACCCAATGATCAAAATTATAAAACCCACTGTGTTTTTCAACCCTTGCCAACTTTTGAAGACTCAGCAAGATGAGCTTCTAAAATTATTTATCTCTTGACAACTTCTTTCCTAAAGATCAAAAACACCTCTAAGCTAACTACACAATGGTCAACATGACCTTTATGAAAACAAAACAAAATTACCCTTCTAGATTTCCTATTTTACCTATTGAACTGCCGTTGTTCTTAGGTGCTCTCGCACTAGAAAGGTTCTAGGATGTGTGTTTGGCTTGCTTTGATTATTATTAAGCTCAACGCTTTCTTGAGATATACTTTCCATATAAGATTTTTTTTTTCTTAGTTTTTATGGTTTGAAGTTCACCTCTTTGGGTTTATCCTCATGTTATGTTAGCATTTCTTTAGTTCATAATTTCTTGATCTTTTCACAGCCTTGGGAAAGCTCAAAGATGTAGCCTTTGACAAGACAAGGAATCTCACTTAAGGAAAATTTCAAATGGTGGACATCAAGTTTGTGGATTTAGAGGTCATAAATAGAGAGAATTTGTTACATTTGTATGAAAAAATTTCTAATATAGGTTTTCCAAAACATTTTGTTTGGATCTATTCATATATATCCATAGAAACATTATGATTGGATCAATTCATATATATCCATAGAACAAGTAATAAGGGAAATGTATACATATATAGAGGATATCAAGCTTAGAGAGTAAATCAAAACATGGGTTCAAATTCCTTGTGTTAAGTTTTTATCTGTATATTCACCTAGGTGCGGTTCAGATTTTGGTTTAGTCAATTTCAATCTTGTTTGGTCCATTTCAATGTACATAAATCCATTTGGGTCTCTCTTAGATTTGGTTTTTAATAACCTTTATTTTGGTGGGCACCTTCCACTATATATAAATCCATTTTCCTGTTGTTTAGATTTGGGTTTATCCAACCCCATCTTGTTTGGAATCTTTCAATCTATAGAAAACCATTCGGACATTGCTTATATTTCAATTTTTAATTAATTCCCAAACTTTTTGGGTGTCTTTTATAGTATCACAATTTTTGTGGGTGTTCTCTAGATTGTCTTTTTACCCATCCCATGCCTTATTTGGTGTCTTCAGCACTATATAGAAATTCATCTGTTTCTATCCATATTTGGTGTTATTTTAGTGCCAAATCCAGTCCCAATTTTTTCCTGTGTTCTTTTGGAAAATTTCCTAGCCAAAATCTCATCCCTTTGAAATCTTGTATTTTTGTTATAGAAATCCATCTGGGTTGTCGCCGTTTTGTCATTTGATTATTATCCTTTGATTCATTTGTTATAATTGTTGCCAAAAAATTATAGCCATGGCTCTCCATATTGGGTCCCTTGGAGGCATTTCAACTTCCAATAAGTCATTAACCTCTAAAACGCACATGTTGGAAGTACGCTGCCAAATGTGAAATGGTCGGCTTGGAGACTTGTTCATTGCATTTACGAAATTCCTCTATCCTTTATGCTTCGATGGATGTTCATACCCTATTCCGAATCTCCAATTTTGGCATAGGCTGGAAGTATGCTGCCAAATGTGATGAGGAAGATAAGTTTCTAAAGCTTTTAAGAAAAACCATTTTGAGCATATCCTGCAATCATTACATCCCATGAAATAACCTCTCTAAATCTCCAATTTTGGCACAGGTTGGAAGTACAATACCAAATGTGATGAGGAAGATAAGTTTCTAAAACTTTTTAAAAAAATTCATCTTGTGCATATCCTACAATCATTTTATTCCATGATTTTTTTAAAAATCGATTCTAAAAAAAAATTTAACATGATCCTGTAGGTAATGGAACCTAATCATCTTCCTTATTTCCTTATTCAGAGGTTTTGTTTCAATCATGTTTGGATCCCTATAAAAAGGATGCATAATTGATTTGAAGGTATCACTTCTCCATTGACACCTTTGTTACTCAAACAACATCATTTGTAAAATGGCCTACCAATTGACCTCATCTTTTGCAAAATGTTTGCGAAAAAATAGACCATTTTTTTTTCCCTAATTGATCTTCCACAGCTCTTCGGTATATCCATTGCACACCAAGATACGATTACTAGTAATAAATTATTACATTTAAAAGGGCCTCGTCGGCTCCAAAATGAGATACAGTCCATCAATACAGAATTATGAAGATTGAATGTGATGAGACCACTTCAACATTATCCCGAAATCACAACTTCCACATATGTGAAATTGAGATATAAATGTTCTTTCCAACATTAAAAAAAAACAATAAAAAATCATACGACGAAAATCGATGATTAAAATCATTTCACGATATTGAAACACCTCCGGCGTAATAAAAAGTAGAGTTAGCAACCAGAACTTAGAAAACCCAACACGCGGTCATAAAAGACGCCTCTATGTACTTTTATTACGAAAAACTATTGTCCATGTGTTAGATAGAACAAACCACGGGAAAAGTCAACTTCCTATACTCCTTTGATATTAATTTGTTCAACGGACGTCCTTCCGAAATGAAAGGAATGCGACGAGGCAATTGCGAGGAAAGATCTTTTACACATTCATGCGAAAGAGAATGCTGATTTCATTGCAACTTCAGTGAATCCGACTCCTCTAACGTTTGCCGCGTCAATTTCTTATATAAGGACACTTCTATTGGCATTGCAAAGAGAAGAAATCACAGCAAAGAAACATTGTAAGGACAAGGCGCTAAGGATTACATCACTTTTCTAAGTAACTTGGCTGCCATCTGCATGAATTTCACTATATAACTAGTAGTCATTATTAGTGCACAATTTTCTAACTGGATTTACTTTGTAGTTCATATATGCAGGCCCTATGGAGGAAAATGACTGGTATGATATGAATTTCCCTGAAACCGAAGCTCTGTTGCTACTCTTCACTTCGACAGAATACTTTCTTCCCCCATTTCTAAAATCCATGAAAAAGCTAAAGTTTCTGATGATATCCAATAGCGGTACAAACAAGGCAACAGTGAAAGGTCTAGATGTCTTATCTTCACTCACTCAACTCAAGAGCGTCCGCTTGGACAGGCTGATTTCACCCCTTGATGGAAAACAGGGGATTGAAGCACTGAAGAACTTAGAAAGGCTATCTTTGAGCTTATGTGAAGGATTTGAAAATATATCCACATTCACCAAGCTACAAGACTTTAACCTGGACCACAGCAATAATTTGGAGGAGTTACCCCTCGGTATTTGCAATATACCCTCCACTCTGTCCTGCTCTATTACCAACTGTCATCTGCTTATAAATTTACCATATGATTTTGGAAATATGAGCTATCTAAGGATGTTAAGGTTATCGGCATTACCTGGCTTGAAAGAACTTCCAGCATCAATTGGGAATCTTGTGAACCTGGAATACTTAGATATTTCAGCATGCGAGGGCTTGAAAGAACTTCCAGAGGGAATAGGTCAACTCAAGAAATTGAAAGAGTTTGACATGAGAGAGTGTTTTAGTTTGAGGAGGTTGCCTGAAAGTATTCGTGGATTAAGCTCTCTCAAACATGTTATCTGCAATGAGATTATCGGGAACCAATGGTTGCAAGCTAAAGCCTCTTCTATCTCTGATCTTAGAGTTGAAATTGTGGAAGCAGAATTCATTTTTCTCACACTAACCTTATAGTGTGTATTGGTCATGCGTAATCAGGTTGTGGCTAGTTACCGGTCCATATTAGCAATATACC
>VDFB02110612.1:0-56037 GCA_007258455.2 Sequoia sempervirens | reverse complement strand
CCAATATCCACATTTATATCCTGGTTGGAAATACTCTTGGCTTTAGAGTGTTACCAATTGAGTCGTTCCCTTGGGTGAGTACTTTTTCCCCAAGGCAGGCCCTCTAGGATGAACAAAAGCAAGCAAAGACAAAATCCATAACTCGATCAATCTTTGACGACACAAAGAAGGAGAATACGCGATGATGCTCTACTCACACTCGGACAAGATGTTCAATTTTAAACCCAAATCTAAGTGTGTATGGGAAATTATTTACGCAACTTAATGTCACCAAAAGCCTTTTGATAATCAAGATCACCATGAGGCACGAGAGAAGTGCATACATCTTTTGATGATATTACTTTGTGTAAATAATTACAAAAAAATAAAGACATACATTCATTTTATCCTTCAAAGCAATGATTTGATTCATTTTAAGCACCAAAGGAAAGATGAAGATTTCATTTGTTCAATTCGTTAACCTTAAACATAATCTAGTCAATGTTGCCTAAAGTTTGTTTTAACCCTTTCACAATGAAAATTGAAAGCCTAGGTAATGTTCGTTTTAGAGCCTAAGACCAAAGATGAGTTAGCCTAAAACAGAAAATTAAGGCGTGCGATGGAAGCTCAAAGCATTAAAAAATGCTTTTGGGTTTCAAGTTCGATGCTTAATTCTTCAACTCCAATCTCGCTTTTGTTTTTGCTTGATTTCAATGTCAACCTTTACCTTTTTCCTGCAAACATCACAAGTAAGAGTTATGTATGTATTACAAGACAATGAAAAATAACACAAGACATGTCCACTTATTTCGAGAAAATAAAATTGGCAAGCCACATGAGTCCTTTATGATGAAAATAACCCCATGATACAAGATCATTGATTCTTAAAAATTGACAAAATTAATTGACTTAATCAATAATGAAAGATATCATAAAAGGTACCCTATTATACCATCAAGCCAACCAAAATATCAATTTATAAAGAAGAATAATCAATGGATCAAGGAAAAGTTTAATCGTGAAAATGAGATAACATGGATAAATGTTCTAAGCCCCAACCACAAATGTTTAGAACGGTGATAACCACTAACCACAAGGTACTACTTTCAAGTTAATGTAACTGCACATAAAAGAAATAAATGCTACGCATTGAAGAGGGGTCTATATAATGCTAAAGATAGTGTCATTACTATAAGAATCACACAAGTCAGTTTGAATCTCAAAAACACAGCCCATAAGAACTTATTACTGGCTTCTTCTTCTTCTTTTTTTTTTTTTTTATACCTTTGTCCTTCCCAATGATGGCACAACAAACATGACTTCCCCTTTTCTATGTATTGATTGGTGTCTAGTAACAACGGTTAAGACAAAAAACTTTTAGCATGATGAGCACGAAATAGTGGTGTACCTATCAAATGGACATAAACAAGCTAGGCGCCACAGGCAGTTTTGAATTTTTCCCCTTTTGACTTGTATTATGTAGCTAGAGGTTTAAACTTAAAAAGAGACAAATCTACACGTTAAATCCTCTAGCGTACCATTGTTTAAGAGTATGATCACAAAACAGATCAAAGGATTTATTGCCACAGTGCATAATCATAAAAAGAAAGCATAAAACTAAGCACCAAGATGTAACAGGTATAGAGGGCACACATTTACTTCTGACACTGTTTTGAATAGCAGACTAAGAGTGGTTAGTTTTTTAAATGCCAATGAAATTTGATAGGAATATGATGTAAACTATGCCGTTGGTAGGTGAATTTTTAACTTTAAAGAAAAACAAACACAACCTTGTGAGGTGCAGTTTAGATGCCAATAACTGTGCATAGCTTCAATTTCAACTCAAAACAAAAGAAGTATTGAACAAAAAATGATTTTAGCCTCTATGGATGAATTTTATGACCAAGGTAGAATATCGATGGCTGAAAGAGCCATAATATGTCAGATGGGTAGACTAGGACATCGCCTTAAAATATAGCTGATAGAAAAATGTGTTTCAAGCATGACTAGTACGAGAGGATTTTATTTTATCCTATCAACACATCACTTTGAACTTTGAAATACTAGTTACAGCCGAAAATAGGAGAAATATAGTCCCTGCACATTCAAATGCATTAATTGTTAGTGTGGTGTCATTGGTTACATGCCACATCTTGGTTTACCCTGCACAAGGAAGTCACAATGTAGATTACATAACGTTGATTTGTAGGGCGGGCATAGCCTACTTGTAGACAGAAAGTTTAGACCAAGATGTTTTAAAGAATGATTTAAATTGAAAACTACGGCCAAGCTCTTAATAATGCGCCCAACTTTGATTATTAATGGGACTCTAATAGGTGGGTCAAAGTGACTCTAACAGGTGGGTATAGTGCAAAAAAATTTCCAGTGGGAAAAAAAGATAAAAGAAGCATCTAAAACAAAGGCGTGCAACTTTTCTAATACACATTTGTTTTCTCAAGCATTATTGTGATGTTATGCAAACAGATCTGGCACTCATTTTCCACCGTGCAACAAAATGAGTCACGCAGGTCCTTGCCAAGACACCAGGTTGCTATGCAGGGGCTCCCTAAGTATTGTGTTGGTATCGATACATTAGGTTTCCTTAACTAGCTCCCTTTGCGCAACATCCTCTCATTTATAGCCGCACATTTTGCTACCTCTAGAACAGCCCGCAGAGAACATTTTGATTTCTGCGAATTCAGTGAATGATGTGCCTTTTATGAATATGAAGACAAGTAATTTAAGCGGCTATTTTGCATCCATATAAATGCAAAATGATTAAATGAAGCATAGATTAATGAAAAATTATTCTTTACTTGCAGGAAAAATCTTGAAAGTCAAAGAAAAACAGACGCAAGCATTGACTGCAGGATATGCGCAAAATGGATTTATTGACTGCAGGATATGCACAAAATAGAAAATTGTGTTTGAAAAGACTTTTAGAAATTTTTGAGCAAATGCTATGGGCAGGTGTAAAACACATTCCACAGTCTTTTCCTGCAAACTCTTTGCCCATGCCAAAATGGATGCATAAAGAACTCAAGGGGCATGCGAACTGTTTTCTGACAAAATATGGAAGCATAGACACAGCCTAATGTGGAAGCATAGACAAGGCGTGTTCCCAGCTTGATAAAGTGCCTAAATAATTGTGATCTAATGGAATGTAATGATTTCCAGATGTGCCAAAATAGATTTATACGCCTTGCTTCATAGTGGGAGAACAAAGATAGTGCGGCTGATGTTCATAGTGGAGAAGCGTGGAAACACGAGCTTGGCATTGTTCAAGGATGTGCTTCACAAGCTCCAGACTAGGCGTGTCTTAAGCTGACTGCTTGGACTCCTTGAGCTCCTTTTGACATGTGCTTTGTAGGCACCCAACTTGTGATAGAAGCATGCCTAGCATCTGGATTGTATATGGTCACTCTCTAGTTAGAGGCCTTGGGCTTTAATGCTGCTGCAACTAGTAGCCTGAACAACCCTTCATTTGGCTCATTTCTGCAAATGTTCACTGTGGTGAAAAATCATTACATCATAAGATCTTGACCTTATACACTTATTGAATAAGATCTGCAGAGTGGTAACTAGACAAGGTGTAGTCAAGCTAGCGGAAAAGTTGGAAGCATAGAGAAGGGATGCAAGCTATTTGATAGACTGTACTAGAAAAAACGTGATCTCAGGGAGTGCTATGGTTGCTAGATTTGTACAAAACATATTTATTAAAAGAAAGGCATAAGAAACTTCAAGAAAATGCTACTAGCATGCTTAAAGTTGAATTCCAACCTTTGAGCAACATCCTCCTAGCCTGCACTTTGATAGAATGCATTTCGCTTTCTGGGATAGCCCACATGGAATGTTTTAAGTTCTTCAAATCAAGTGAATGATGTGTCTTTATTTCAAAATGAAATTAAATCAAAATCAAAAAGTGGGGGTCGGTGCACATGAAAATGGTATTCCACGTACTAAATCTATTCCACTGAGTTGGAAACTCCACTCTCAGTATAGGTGAGGAAGGCTCTGTCATGGAAAAACTTGTTACAAAAAAAGCCACATTTTTCTTAGCATTTCATTCATTATGACTTTCAATGCCTAAGACTGAATGCCTAAAGGAGATGTTAACTCATGGAAAATGACTTTCAAGATATTAAAAGACCTATGCATTACACATAATGTAAGTACGATTTTCTATGACTTTTCGACCATAAAAAGAAAACCACTGAATCTTAGGCCCTTCTTTTTTTATTTTATTTTATCACAAGCAGATTGTGGTTAAGTCATGTTGATTTGCTTCAGAATTTTACTAGCAAATGAACTCAAATGTGTGGAATCATAAATAGAGCAATGTTATCTTTTTTTTTGTTCTTTGAAACTTTCTAGCAAATGAAATCAAATGCTAAACTGTCATATCAGCTATCAGGAGTTCAATTTAAATCTAAATGCTAAAACTGAAATCTAATGTACTGAAATCTAGTGCTTAAACTATCATGGATTCAACCCTCCTTCTAGCACCATTATGTGGATGCCAAATCTGCAAATTGTTAGTATTTTAAAACCAAGCTAATAATCAATCATCCATATGAAATAATAAATCATGTTTCTAAATGCAAACAAATTACAAGATAAACTAAAGCATATAAAACATGAAATAAACCCTATTTCATATTGGATTGGCGCTTCTATGGAAAGAAGCCCTTTCCCAATCCTTGATAGATAAGCTAAATGATGAAATGCCTTGAAGATGGAGTGATGGTGGGCAAAACCAGTTCTCTTGAAGAAAGTGACTTTACATGAATGATTGTGGAGTTGTGTAGGATTTGTTGATGAATGAAGCTCTCTATTTGTAGATTCTCAAATGCTAAGAGTGCTCATAAGAGAGCAATGTGGGATCAAAAAAAAGCCAATGAAAAGAGGCCACTTGTCATCATGTCATAGGTTGAGGGATGTGCAAGATTTGGGAAATGTGCCCAAGAGGGGAAAATTTCAAATTTGAATTTGAGAGTTAATGTTGAGTTTGACTTGTGCAAGGGACATGTAAGAGACATTAATTTCTTTGTTGGATGTACATGTCCACTTGATTTTGAATTCAAACTTGAGGGAATATTCCTCAAAAATGCCATGTTGATGGAAAATGCTGATTTACTAAATCAATAAATTGATTTATATGTGCAAGTGGAAAAATTTAGAGAATACAAGTGATTAGGATTAGCATTAGATTAGATTTAATCCTGATTTAGTTAATTAAAAAGAGGATTAGGTGATTTGACCTTTTTTCTTTAGATTTAAAGATTAAACTAAATAAAAAAGGAGATGAAAGATGATAAAGATTTAGTTAAATAAATATTTGATTTATTTAGCTAAGGGGGATAATGATAAGATTAAATTAAATAAAGTTGATGACCTTTAGGAGATTGAAATTGATTTACCTAATGAATGGATCAATGTGAATTGAGTGCACGATGCTAATTTTGCAAGTCTACATTTTTCACCTCTTTGAAGCAATGTACTTGCGGCGTTGGTTCAAAGAATAAACTTGTTGTGATCAAAATTCAAAAATTTTCTAATTTTTTCATTTGCCCCAGCGGAAAGAAGTACACTAGTACATTCCCCCCTCAAGAGATCGAGCGAAAAGATTCTATTTGAAGGTTGATCTCGTGATAAAGAGGTTCAATATGGATGGTATGGATGATTGCGATGATGATGCAAATGAGATGATGATGCGATAATGCCTATATGATTATGCAATGGATGTTTTATGTGATTTTATGATTTATGATATGCTTAGACTAATAGATCTATATTATGATTATGATTATGCAATGCATGTGAAATGATTGGTGTTTCCTATTATGTATGATATGAATGATATGTGGTATGCTGACAGTTTTTGGATGCAAGATGTATGTATGATGGATGCATTGGTGATGATGATGTTAGTGCGGAAATGAGATGATGACAAGAGGATCCCACAAGTCCATGATCTAAAGAGACTTTATTAGAGATGATGATGATAGATGATGATAGATGGATGATTTGCTTATCAAGGATTGAGATTTTAAAAGGGCTACTTACCTTATGTTTGATAACACATGTAGATACAATGCATCAAGGTATAAAGAACCAGGATGGCGTTGTACCTAGTGCGATGGACTTTGACTCTCAAAATAGATAGGAGTATTCTTGTTCACACTTGACATACGAAAACCTTGCTAGGACGTACCTAACAAAGCAAGTATTCCCCAAGTTATATTACAAGAGCGTCCAACAAGCACAACAGACAAAAGATAATGATTGTTGCCCCATTCCTATCTCTCTAAATCCTTCGCTTGGATATCATCGAGAGGTCCTTGAAATGAGTGCAATAAGATAAATCAAAAGAAAAGACCAAGTACGCAAACAAGTCAATGTTCTTCATATCTCTAGCCAAAAGGGATTTGTTTTGATAAGATAAGAATCCAAAGTGATATCCAAAATGATGCCCATTGTCGAAACGATATATCCTAGGAAATGCATTGTATAGGACAATGATGGTTTGATAAGTTGATAGAAGGTTGATTGACATGTTTGAAAATGATCAAGAATTTGATTTTGTTTTTAAAGATTTGTTGTTTGCTTTTGATTTTACGATTGAAGCTTGCTTTTGCTGATTGTTGTGGTTGTTTCTGTTTGTTTTGCCAAAGGATGAAGGTGACGATCAGTTTATTATGGATGATTGATTATTGTGGGTGCAAGCGAGATGGGATGGATGGATTTTTTCAAATATTTGGATGTTTTTGATGTTTTGAACTGTTTTGAGGCTGTTTTTGGTGTTTTTGAGATTTTTGCAAATGTTTTGATGGATTATTGTTTAAGAGTGCTCATAAGAGAGCAATTTGGGATAAAAAACAAGCCAATGAAAAGAGGCCACTTGTCATCATGCCATAGGTTGAGGGATGTGCAAGATTTGGGAAATGTGCCCAAGAGGGGGAAATTTCAAAATTGAATTTGAGAGTTAATGCTTAGTTTGACCTTTGCAAGGGACATGTAAGAGACATTAATTTCTTTGTTGGATGTACATGTCCACTTGATTTTGAATTCAAACTTGAGGGAATATTCCTCAAAAATGCCATGTTGATGGAAAATGCTGATTTAATAAATCAATAAATTGATTTATATGTGCAAGTGGCAAAATCTAGAGAATACAAGTGATTAGGATCAGCATTAGATTAGATTTAATCCTGATTAGTTAATTAAAAAGAGGATTAGGTGATTTGACCTTTTTTCTTTAGATTTAAAGATTAAACTAAATAAAAAAGTAGATGAAAGATGATAAAGATTTAGTTAAATAAATATTTGATTTATTTAGCTAAGGGGGATAATGATAAGATTAAATTAAATAAAGTTGATGACCTTTAGGAGATTGAAATTGATTTACCTGATGAATGGATGAATGTGAATTGAGTGCACGATGCTAATTTTGCATGTCTACAGTTCCTAATGGATATAATGTCCTAGATCAACTCAAAAGAATGCCAGCACAAATATCCATCATGGAGTTGCTAAAAATCTCATCTTCCTATAGGAAAATCCTTGAAGAAGCGTTGGGCTCATTCAATGTCCCCGCAGATCTTGATGCAGAGTAATTCCGAGCTATGGTCAGAAATATTATTATGCCTAATCTTCTTACACTCTCCAACCAGGATTTCCCCGCTCAACCATCACACAACCGTGCACTTCACTTAGAAGCCATCGTACATAAGATAAAAATCAAAAGGGTCTTGGTGGATGGAGGTGTAGGCTTGAACATTTGTTCTCTCAATCTCATCAAGCAATTGAAAATATCAGAGGATTCCATCGACAAAGGGAAGGGTATTGCGATGAGAGCATATGATGATCAAGAAAGAGTGTCTTAGGGCACGATCAAACTCCCTATTCAAGTAGGGCCCTCCATCATGGAAACCACTTGTTAGGTCTTGGACCTTGACTTGCCGTATAACATCCTCCTAGGATGTCCATGGATTCATGCAATGAAGGAAGTAGCGTCAACTTTCCACCAATGTGTGAAATTTACACATAACGGACAAGAAGTAACCATCCATGGAGATCCCAAACCTTTCTCATATTGAGAAAATATTGAAGGAAAGTACTACAAAATCCTGCAAGTACCAAAAAATGATGAGGGCACATCCACACCATACATCGACCCCGCCACTCTCGCATCCACTTTTGCGACAGAGACACCACCACTCCCACCATTCCCACCATCTCCAACATCAAGCTCATCATCTAGGATGACGGTTGTGGAAGCTACAAGCTGCCTAACAATGCTTTTGTGGTAGGAGAGTTACCACAATCTCCTAGATCATGGGGACGTCCACAAGAAAACCAAGCTTCCACATCACAAATGTCTCTTGAAGACTATCCTGAATTCACAAGATGGGGAGACCTTGGCCAAGAGGTTATTGAGGTAGATCCATCACATATGCTATATCAAGATGAAAGACCAGTACCAAAATTACCAATGGATAATAGAAGCAAGGGTCTGCAAATGATGCTCACAATGGGCTACGATAGAAATCAAAGATTGGGACAAAACGACAATGGGCTCATGATACCTATCATGCCAGAGATGCGACCAATAACAAACCTTGGCCTTGGATGTACCCCTCTGAGTATAACCATACGTGGCCGAAGTCCTCCAGTTAGAATGGTTAATATTCCTCCTTAGCCAACAGTAGCAGAAGTACGCTTACCAATATCCACAAGTAGAGACATACATAACTTTATAACTGACATTTATAATAGTAGCGATGATGAGGATACCATGACCAATCTACCTAGGTTATTTTAGGATATCGCCCTTTGAATGATTAGCACCCTCTCCTTTGAAATAGACTATCAAAATCATGAGATTTGTTCAATATATCCCCAACTCATCGACTATGACCAATGAGGACCACCAGTTCTTGATACATTCGAAAACAATGAGGCACTCTCAGAATTCATGGGACTATGGGATAACATTCCAGATGAGGATCACAAAGTAGGGTTTATAATAGAGTTGGAAACACATGCCTATTATGGGGAAATGATTGAATCCTTTAGTTGCAAAAGTGAGAAATTAAGAATAATATCCAAGTCCTTGAGTGAAAACCACACTATGGCACTCTCTGACAAGAAAAAAGTAAAAAGAAAGGATGCATCCAACAGTGAAAACCTCTCTAAGGTGCTTGAGGATGGGGGATTCAATCTTCCTTTAAGAGCCCTTCATAAGGAAAAGTTAGCAGTCTTGGTAGAAAAATGCAATCCGGTCAACCTAGGAACAGAGGAGACCCCACATATCACATTTTACGCGGAGTCACTATTATCAGAAGAACATGAGCTCCTAGCAACCTTCTTAAGGGAAAGACAGATAAACTTTGCATGGAGTTATGCTGACATGCCAGGCCTTGATCTAGAAACCGTAGTCCACCACTTAGCAGTATATCCAGAAGTAAAGCCTGTTAGACAAAAGTTTCAAAAAATGCATCCTCAGATTGCCTTATTGGTCAAAATAGAGCTTAAAAAGTTGTTAGATGCAGGATTCATCTGACCGATAGATTATCCAGAATGGGTATTAAATTTGGTACCTGTTTCAAAACTTGATGGAGCCATTAGAATCTGCATAGACTTTAGAGATTTGAACAAAGCATGTCTGAAAGATGACTTCACACTTCCAAATATTGACATGATAGTAGATATGACAGTAGGACATGAGATGCTATCACTAATGGATGAATTTTCAGGATACAATCAAATCATGATAGCAAAAGAGGATCAACATAAGACAACTTTCACTTGTCCATTGGGGACTTACTGCTAGAACATGATGCCATTCGGCCTAAAGAATGCAGAAGCAACATACCAAAGGGCCATGATATTGATATTCCATGACATGATCCATAAGACGATTGAAGACTATGTCAATGACATTATAGCTAAATCCAGAAAAAGAAAAGATCACATAGCAACCTTCAGTGCTATTTTTGACAGACTGGAGGAGTACAAAGTCAGACTAAATCCCAAGAAGTGCATCTTCAGTGTACAATCAGGTAAATTTCTAGGATATATAGTGTCCATGAGGGGTATCGAGGTGGATCCAACAAAAGTGAAAGAAATCCTCGAAATGGAAGAACCAAAGAAATTAAAACAATTGAGAGGCCTCGAAGGAAGACTTCAATCCATTCGAAGATTTATAGCGCAATTGGAAAATACATAGAACCCATATTCTCACCTACTCCACAAGGGAGTAGTGTAAAAATGGGATGCCAAGTGTGAAGAGGCATTTAACAAAAGCAAAGAATATCTACTAACACCACCAGTCTTAATGCCACCCATCCCAAAGAAACCATTGATCTTATACGTATCAGCAACAACAATAGCCCTTGGAGCTCTCTTAGCTCAGCATGACAAAAATGGAACGGAAAGGGCTATCTACTATATCAGCAGAACAATGGTTGGGCATGAACTAAACTATTCATTCATTGAGAAGGAATGCCTAGCAATAGTGTTTGCATCACAAAAATTCAGACATTACATGGCACACAAGATAAAGCTCATCGCCAAAATCGACCCCCTCAAATATTTACTATCAAAGGAAATGCTCATGGGGAGAATGACCAAATGGGTGACGATATTATCAGAGTATGACATTAAGTATGTCGAGCGGAAAGAAATCAAGGGTCAAGTTATTACAGATCAACTGGCAGAGGCACCAATCTATTCAGAGAATCCTCTTGTCTCAAAGTTTCTAGATGAATCTATTTTCAACCTCAACATAGCTGACCACTGGAAACTATACTTCGATGGCTCATACACACAACATGGATCAGTAGCTGGTGTCTTCTTCATCACCCCACAAGGGGATTGCATACCAAGGTCCTACAAACTGGCATTTCCCTGCACCAATAACATTACAGAATATGAGGCTTTGACCATAAGTCTCAGAATAGCAGTGCAGTGGAACATCATAGCTCTCAAAGTATACATAGACTCCCAATTGATAATAAATCAAGTGAACAATGAATACCAGACCAAGGATGACAAGCTCACTCCATACAAGAAATTGGTGGAGACTCTCAAAGAATCCTTCATCAAAATTACATTTGAGAAAATACCTAGAGCCAACAACAGAGTGGTAGACGCCATGGCAACAGTTGGGTCCCTACTGGACATCCCCAATAATGTTCCAAAAGATGAATTCCTGATCGAGCAGCTTCTCGTGCCTGCATTCGAGGTACCAGAATCAGAATTCTTGTGTGAAATCGTTGGTCCTGACGATTCTTGGTATCACGACATCTATACATACCTTCACATAGGAGTCATACCGGCCGATTTACCCTCAAACCTAAAGCCAAACTTCGTAAAAAAGGCATCTAGATTTGTCATCCTAGGAGATACTCTATACTGTAGGAGCATAGAAGGAACCCTACTACATTGCCTAAATGCTAAGGAGGCATTAACCACTCTAACTGAAGTACATAATGGTATCTATGGTTCGCACTCGAGTGGAATGACCATAGCTAAGAAACTGTTGAGGATGGTATATTATTGGCCCGCAATGGAGAGAGAAGCACATGATCATGCTAGAAAATGTCTACAATGTCAGCAACATGGGGACCTCATCCATGCTCCAGCTCAAGAGCTTCATCCTATCATCACACCATGGCCCTTTTCGTAGTGGGGACTCAATCTCATTGGGAAAATCACTCCCACCTCATCTAACAGACACAAATTCATCATAACCGCAATAGAGTACTTTACTAAGTGGGTGGAGGCTATACCCATGACATATATAACTGTGAAGCAAATCTCAAAGTTTATCCTAAACTACCTCATTTTTCTGTACGGTGTCCCACAAGCCATTATCTTAGATAATGGGACACCATTCAAGAATCAGAATGTTTGTGACTTATGCAAAAAATTCAAAATCCAACATCACTTCTCCACCCTGTACTATCCCCAAGGAAATGGCCAAGCAGAAGCTACAAACAAGACCATTCTCAAAATCCTCAAGAAAATAGTCAATGACGCAGGTTGTGACTGGCATTTACAACTCAATCTTGCCCTATGGGCCTATCGAACTAATATATGCACACCCTCCGGCGCCACCCCTTTTACCCTGGTCTATGAATTAGAAGCAGTACCCCCTATCAAGATCAAGCTCCCATCCCTTAGGATATCATTGCAAAACCTCATCACAGATGAAGAGTATCGAGTGTCAAGACTGAATGAGCTGGAGCTATTGGATGAGTGACGAATAGATGCTTTGAATCATTTCCAAGTCTATCAGAATAGACTCAAAAGGAGTTACAATAAGAAAATCAGAAGCAGGACGTTCCAAATTGGAGAACTGGTCTTAAAAGAGAATTAGAAGAATGTCCCAAACCCAAGCAACAAAGGAAAGTTTGAACCTAATTGGCTGGGACCTTTCGTCATAACAACAAGTTACAAATCAGGGGCATATTAGCTATCAACACCCGAAGGGGAACCTTTGCAAGAGCCCATGAATAACTTTCATCTCAAAAAATTTTATGCCTAAATCTTTCAAGGTATAGAACCAAAAAATCCAAAAAATTAGATTTTTTTTGAAAAAATGGTTACTTCGGCGAAAACCTAGCAAACAGGCGTCTTGGTAACAACAAAAAAATCAAAAAAGAAAAAAATCCAAAAAAATCAGAAAAAGGATTGAAAATAGTAAAGAGAAAAAATCGTCCTCTAGTGAAAACCACTTCGGTGGCACTTTGGGCAAGTACCTTGGTGAAAACCTGGCAAATAGGTGCCTTGCGTAAATAAGCACTTTCCATCCACCAGGATCTTTACGGCTTGTTCCGCATCATCTATCCATTTTGCTTCCATCATCCATCACATTTAGATCTCCATCCATCACTCATCCACCTACATCCACACCATAGCTTGGTCATGTCTTCGCATCATGATTCCTCCTAGTACTACTCGACTCATCCTCAAGGTCAGTTTGTCCTGCCTTTATCAGAGTAGTCTATTGCACCACGCTGGGGGAATATTCTTATTGTATCAGATTTGTGTATATTCTTAAAGTCCTAAAATTTTAGAAAATCCAAAAACATCAGAAAATCAGAAAATTCAAAAACATCAAAACACATAAAAATCCCAAAAACAAGTCAAAAAGTCAGTAAAAAAAGCCAAAAAATAGAGCCGTCTTGTCGAACTACATTCTCTCTGAGTTGGAATGTAGGAAAGGTTGATCATTGATCATCCCCCGAGACACTTAGTTCAGTCCTTTAGGAGTCTGTCATAATAAACTGACATCTCATCATGTATATCTTCATCTGTAAATCGGTCAAGTCGTCAGTCGAACTATGTGGTCTCTGCGTGTATAACGTAGGCAAGGCTAATCTGTTGATTAGCCCCTGAGGCCCGTAAGATAGGTCCTTAGGTTAGTCTCTTGGTCAAAATCTCAGAAAACCCCAAAAATATTGAAAAATCAAAAAAATCAAAACATTTGAAAATCTCAAAAAAATACCAAAAAACAGCCTCAAAACATTGCAAAACATCAAAAACATCCAAATATTTGAAAAAATCCATCCACCTCATCTCACTTGCACTCGCAATAACACCATCCATAATAAACTGATCATCATCCTCAACCTTTGGTGAAACAGTTAGAAACAAGTCTAGCAGGTTAAAAGTAAAACTCAAAAATGTCAAGTCTCATATTTAAGTCGATATGTAAACAAGTTGGTCAAATTCTTTGTGTCAATAGCCCATCATCCAAATAGTCCCATAGCAATCATCTGATAACATCATGTCCTAGGATGTGTCCTTCCTACAAGGGGCATTATTTATCAGAAAGAGCACTTTGGATAAACGAAATGACATGCCACCATCCACTAACATGTCCTAGGATGTATCCTTCCTACAATGGGCATTATCTTTTGACAATAGTTTCAGTTCTTATCCTTAAAAACACATTCCATTTTGGTTAGCGGTATTGAAGAACATCAACTTGTTTGTGTGCTTTATCTTTGTCTTTTGACTTATCTTATTGTGCTCAGTCCGAGGACCTCTCGATGATATCCGAACAAAGGATTTAGAGAGATAGGAATGGGTCAAAGATCATTACCCTTTTGTCTGCTATGCTTATTGGATGTTCTTGTAAAATAACCTTGGTGAATACTTTCTTTGTTAGATATGTATAGGGATGTTTTGGATAGCTTGTTGACTATTGCATTGACTGGTTATACCTTTCCGTGTTTTGGTCCGAGATGTTTGAAACTTCTAAAGTGCATCCTAGCAAGGTTTCCGTACATGTCAGGTGTGAACAAGAATACTCCTATCTATTTGTCGAGTCAAAGTACATCACACTAAGTACAACGCCATCTTGGTCCTTTATACCTTGATGTATCATACTTATGCGTGTTATCAAACATAAGGTAAGTGACCCTTTTAAAATCCCAATCCTTGATAAGCAAATCATCCATTTCTCATCATCATTTCTCATCATCATCTCTCATAAAGTTGGCTTGTCAGATTCTCTTGTCATCATCTAATTTCTTCTTTTTCGCACTAACATCACCTCATGAATAGTTAATCATCACCACTAGTGCATCCATCTTGCATCCACGAACCATCAACATTCTACATATCATCTCACATGAATAATCATCATCATAATATAGATCTGTTAGTCTAAGCATCTCATAAATCACAATATTTGCATAAAAAATCCATTGCATAATCATAGCATATGACATCATCCATCCCATCCATCTCACATCATATCATCATTTAAGTTATTTAAGATAATATAGATCTGTTATTCTAAGCAATCTTAAAACCATCTCATTTGCATCATCATCCATAACCATCCACTTTGAACCTCTTTATCGTGAGATCAACCTTCAAATAGAATCTTTTCGCTCGATCTCTCGAGGGGGCAATGTACTAGTGTACTTCTTTTCGCTGGGGCAACTGAAGAAAAAATCAGAAATTTTTTGAATTTCGATCACATCAAGTTTATTCTTTGAACCAATGCAACAAGTACATTGCTTCAAAGAGGGGCAAAATGTAGACATGCAAAATTAGCATTATGCATTCAATTAGGTACATTCATCAAATAAATCAAATTTACATCCATCCACTCATTAGGTAAATTAGGTTCATCATCCATTTAAATTAAATAAATTAACTTTATTTGATTTAAGTCTATCATTACCTCATTTGATTAAATAAATCAATTTTAATCAAACCATAACATTTCATCTTTCATAAACCATCTTCTAATTTCATCTCATGCAAATTAATCCACCTTTATCTTGCATCAACCTTTTAATTAAATAAACCAAACTTTATTTAATTAAATCTCCAAATGCATATTCCATCCCTTTTTGATTTAAATAAATCCAAATATTCAACTCAAAGGGGTGAAAATCACCTAATCATCACCTAAGTTAATCTAATCCTGATTAACCTAACCTAACCACCCATCACATCCTCTAGCTTTTCCCACTTGCACCAATAAATCATTTTAATTCATTTATAAATTCATATTTTCTTTCAACTTGGCATAAAAATGGAATATTCCCTCAAGTTTGAAAATGAAGACAAGTTGGCTTGTCCCTTCCAACATTGCAATAACTTCTCTATTTCATGTCCCCTAGTCAACATTTATTTCACAAATTTAAATTTGAATCTCCCCCTCTTGGGCACATTAGCCAAAACTTGCACATTCCTCAACCTATGACAAGTTGACAAGTGGCCTCATCTCATTTGTCCAATCTTTATCCCACATTGCTCTCTAATGAGAATTATTCCAATTTGAAAATCTTTAAATAGAGGGCCGATTCTTCATCAAATCTATCTACATCTTCAGGCAAAGTTACTCTCTTAAAATTGAGAACTAATTTTTCTCTTCAACATATTGCATTTGCATCATTTGAGCTCGTCAAGGGTTGGGAAAGGGTCACTTTTGACAACAAAGTGACACCAATCCACTATGGAATAGGTGTGCATTATGTATCTTTCATGCTTTCAATTTAGTTTGTTTTGTTATCATGTTTATCAAAAATTTTGCATTATTTCATAGGAGTATTTGTGCATTTATATGAACTAACCTCATTCTTAACAAAATGTTGGAGGAATAGCTTTGTGTAAATTTGTAGGTGCTTCATAGTCATAGGTTGCTCACACAAAATCTGAGGGAAAACTACATATTGTAGAAAATAGAGTAGGTGTAATGGAGGTCAATCATGGAGGTTGAAGACACTTGGTAATATCTTTCTTTGTTTTCATGTTTTTTCGTATTTTGTACTTCATTTCTTACTTTGGGTTTTGTTTATTTATGGACTAATCTACTAACCTGAATATTTTCCTTAGTTACATATCTATCTATATCTTTATATTTTCTTTAAATATTTATTTATTTAAATGTGTTCTTTGTTTCAGTCTTATAGAGATTATGGTATATTCTCCTGACACATAGCCATCTTGTGTCTTGTTCACTTTGCTTGATTGGTTCTTTAACAACCCCGGTGCTTTGCTTAAAAAAAATTCAATTTTTTTACCTCAAGAGTAAATCCATGATGCCATAACATATGAGCAATTTTTTTTTCTTTCCATAATGTAAATTGCATGTACTATTGAAATAACACTATTTCCAATCTTCCATTGCATTCTATTGTAATTTCATAAATGTTTCCATAACATAGATGTCATATTGATTGAACTCAAGTTTATCATTCATGATTACATCCTTCCATATAAATGGGTACATGATACATTCATAGCTCTTTTGAGCTTCATCTGAAAATAGATATACAAACTGATCCTGATGCCACCGTAATGGTGCATACCTTCTAGATGTCCTCTCTCTCTGGTGCATACACTCCATCTGTCCCCAATGTTGGCACATACATCCGCAAACATCGACCACTTTGATAAGGATTAGATTTTACAGTTTATGATTGGTGATGGATAGTTAAGGTTTTAATTTTCACTCCCTCTTTGCTTCCTTCCCTCTTAACCAATACTTTCCCTCTTCTCTCTCAACCCTCTCTACCTTGCCTCCCTACCTCTCTCTTCTTCTCCTTCACTTTGCTACTGCTTCTCACCCATTCCTTTCTCTCGATCACTACCTCTCCCTCCAACCCTCTCTCTCCCCATCTCCAAGTCTCTCCCTCCTTGTCTTATTAGCACCTCTCTCTCCCCTCTATCTCTCTCACCTCATTCTTCTCTAGCTCCTCTTCTCCCTCCCCTCTCTATCTCCTCCTCACTATGTCTCTCACTCCCTCCATGTCTGCCTCTCCCTCCATCCCTTCTTACTCCTCTACCAATACATATATTTTCCTCTATCTCTTCTCTCTCTCCCCTCTCTAGGTCTCTCCCACTCCCTCTCCCTATCTCCCTCTCTTCCTTTCCTTCCCTCCCTACCCCCATCTAGATATTCTTTCCTCCCTACTTGTCTCTTCTTCTCTCTCCCTCTATTATTGTTTCTTTCACATCTATCTCCATTCTCTTGATCACTACCTCTCCCTCCCACACACTCTCTCTCTCCCCATCTCTAGGTCTCTCCCTCCTTCCCTCTTTACCTCTCTAGGGTCTCTCCTTCCTTGTATCATTACCCACCTCTCTCCTCCCTCTATCTCTCACACCCCTATCTCCCCCTATGTCTCTGACCTCTATATCTCTCCCCTCTCTAGTTATTCCCCTCCCTCTTCACCTCTCTCCCTTCCTCCTTATCCCTCTTTCCATCTTTGTTAACTTCTCTCTCCCCCTCACCTCTCCACCTCTCCCCTCTCTAGGTATCTCAATCAAGCTCCTTGTCAACCTCTCTATACCTCCTTAGCCATATCTTTCTCTTCTTTCTTCTCTCTCCTCTTCTTTCTCCCTCCCCTCTCTACATCTCCTCCTTCCATATGTCTCTCACTCCTTCCACATCTACCTCTCCCTCCATCCCTTGTTACTCCTCTACTAATACTTCCCTTTCTCTCTCCCTTCTCTAGGTCTCTCCCACTCTCTCTCTCCCTCTCTACCTTGTTATATCCTTACGTCCCTACCTTTCTTCTTCTTCTCTCTCTCAATTATTGTTTCTTTCCTATCTATCTCCATTCTCTCGATCACTACCTCCCCCCCCCTCTCTCTCTCCCTACTTCCCTCTTTACCTCTCTACTTCTCCCTCCTTGTCTCATTAACCACCTATGTCCCCCTCTATCTCTCTCACCCCTCTCTCCCTAAATTGTAGGTCTCTCACCTCTATATCTCTCATGGATCTCTAGTTATTTCCCTCCCTCTCCACCTCTCTCCCTCCCTCCTCACTCCTCTTTCCATCTTTTTGAACTTCTCTCTCATTTTATTCTCTCCCCCTCACCTCTCTATCTCTCCCCTTTGTAGGTCTCTTAGTCAATCCTTATCTACCTCTCCATCCCTCCTTAGCCATCTTTTTCTCTTTTTTCTTCTTTCTCTGCTCTTATCTCTCCCTCCCCTCTCTACATCATCACCTTGTCTCCTCCTTCCCTATTCACTTGTCACTCCATCCATGTCTACCTCTCCCTCTATCCATTGTTACTCCTCTACCAATACTTCCTTTTCTCTCTCCCTCTCTTCCCCTCACCTCTCTACCTCTCCCCTCTCTAGGTCTCTTAGTCACCCCTTGTCTTCCTCTCCATCCCTCCTTAGCCATCTCTTTCTTTTTGTTCTTCTCTCTCCCTCCCCTCTCTATCTCCTCCTTCCTTATGTCTCTCACTCCCTCCATGTCTACCACTCCCTCTATACCTTGTTACTCCTATAGGTTGGTACTTCCCTTTCTCTCTCCCTCTCTTCTCTCTCTCTCTCCTCTAAGTCTCTCCCACTCTCTTCCCTCTCAACCTTTCCTTCCCTCCTTACCCCAATCTATATCCTTCCCTCCCTACCTCTCTCTTCTTCTCTCTCTCTCTCTCTCTATTATTATTTCTTTCCCATCTATCTCCATTTCCTTGATCACTTCCTTTCCCTCGCATCCTCTCTCTATCTTATGGGTAATTTGGAAAGCTAGAAATGAGGATATTTTAGGGTACTAGGAGAGTACTTATTTAATCTTGTAGAAGACTCACTCTTGACAATATTTCTATGCAAGTTACAATCACTATGGAGAGCTTAAAGGAATAAATAATAAAGCTGATAAAGGAAGGATTAGTAAATCTCAACAAGATAGAGGCTAAATACATAAGGCATTGGCCTTTTAATGAAGCTGAAAATACCCATTTATGAAAAGCTCTATAAAATTCCAAAATAAATACAACTCAAAATATCTAGTTGAGATTTTGGAAAAAGAACCAGGATTTTATGTAAATAATGGAGAGGTTTTCACATTAGAAGAGATAAGATCCAACAATGACAACCCAAATCTTGAAACACCTTGGAAGGAAAAAGACAACTCACGAAGAGTAGGTTGAACTGATTGAAGAATGACAAGATGGCAAGGATAAAATTCTGCTCAATGGCACACTCTATAGTTAAGAATGTTTATTGTTTATGCATTCAATTCAACTCTTTGATGATGAATGTAGAATTTTATTTTTGTATGGATGATATGTAAAGGGCAATATATGTAACTATGACCCTACATGGTCTAAAAAATGTCAAGTTTGCATAATTCGATATATCTGTAAAACCCCTTTAAGTAAACAATTTTTAATAAATAAAATAAAATATTTGCATAGAGATGAGAGGCCAAAAAGTGACCAAAAATCATCATAAAATGTCAATTTTCACATGATCAAATTATATATTTCATGACAAAAGGTTGTGAAAACATCACTAGAACATCAAGCTAGTTATATTATCTTTCCACCAATATAATTTTTATAATTATATCAATAAATATTTTTATTTTTATTTAATATTAATAATGTCTTTATATGCCATAAAATTATATGTATTACCTTTTCTTTATTTATTCAAAATTGAAAAAAATAATAAAATTTGTTAAATGATTTATAAAATATTAAAAAAATGTCATTGGTCATGTGAAAAAAGTTTACCAAGCACACTATAGTTTATAGGGGGACGAATACTTGACTGTTTCCTACAATCTAAAAAAAATTAAAAATTATGGATGCTAAGGGGCACTCATTTTTTTAATTAAATTTGAAAAAAAAATCACTCTACGGTTCATACTATACTTTTTTTTGGATGTTTAGGGACACACACACACACACTCTTGTTGATCACTATTTTAGGACATGTCCAATTGAAAGATATTAATTTTTTTGATATATATAACTGAACTGTATATTTTTGGCACCCTAGGACTCTCTAACTCTTTTAGGGTTTTTCACCTAAAAGGAGAGAGTAGGGCCAAAAATGCTAAAGGGTTCATTCAAATTATGTTATGTGTGATGTTATATGAACTAAATGAAATGAATCTATGAAATTGATCGAATATGGATGCAAAATCTAAGAAACAAGTGATGTTTGAAAACATAGTGTAATACAAAATCACCTACAAATGAATGGAAAAATGCAACAAAAATGAATCAGATTGAAAGTGTGCACCTAGAATCTTGATGAGGACTGGAAATTTCTTTTGAAGTGTTTTTGATGCTATTTTTCAGGCCTGGAGGGACTCATTTTCCATTTTGGGCGAATTAGTCCTAGTTCTATCAAACTGTACCAGAACCTGTTTCTGACAAAAGGGTATCTAAAAATGTAAAAATCCAGAAAAACTAACCTTGGGGTGGGACTCATTCACCACCCATGGTGAATGAGTCCATTTTTGAATTTCTAGATTTTCAAAGGTGGATTCTATAGCTTCTGATTTGCACTTTGATGCCCTACAGGTGTCCGCTTCTGAAACTTTGATTTACAAGCCTGAAAATGAGTTTTTGTTGATAATTTTACTTGTTGAATGAAGAGAAGACTTGAGAAACCTTGCAACTTGATCTTCAATGATTTCCAAGCTTCCAAAATTCCTAAATCTACAAACACACAAGACAAGAGAGATAAAAGTTGAGTGTTAGGGCATGGGGGTTTGCCTTGGTCAAACCCTATTTAGGTAATTAAACCAAAATGATAAAAGAATAGAATGAAACATGCAACAATGGAATAAATTACCTTTCCATGAGGATTGATCTTGAAATTCTGTAGCATAACATGTAGAATCATCCCTCGGATGTCTTAGGAAGCTAAATTGATGACTTGCAATGATAAAACCCTAAGTTGCTTAACTAGAGATGAAAGATTGGTGGATGAATAATGAAGAATGGATGTGAATTAAGTTAATAGATGTAAAAATTAGTTTAGAGAGGTGATTTTATAGGAAATTCACCCATTTTACTCATTAATACCTCATCACAGGTCGACATAAAGCAAAATTAAAATTAAATTTCACTTTTTTCTCGCTCAAAGGTCAAAATTGAGTCAACTAGGACTCATTCGCCACACATGGCGAATGGGTCCCACCTGGGTGGGACTGATTTTCCATGCATGGTGAATGGGTCCCACAGGGGCTATTTTGATAGCTTACATGCCAAGAGATAAGGAAATAAGGTCTAAAGTGCAACCTTGTCGGGTGTTTGATCAATTTAAGCCTTGAGATGCATAATATGGGTTAATATGGGACTATTAGTGATGATGTAAATGTAAAATAGGGCCCGAGACACAAAAATCAATGTGAAAGTGTGATTAAATACACTTTACAACACTAAAATGAGGACCACATAGCCTAGGAAGGCACAAGAACCAATGTGAATGTGCAAGACACATTACAACACTAGTTTAACATTAATTTTATTTCAAAAACCTTCTAGATTGATGTAATAATGTTATTAAACGCATTTTATAATGTTGAATTAGGGAGAAATGGGTTGATTAAGTCTAGAAAAGTGTGAAAGTCCTTTACAAGACTTTACAACACCTTTACAAGACATTGTTAAAAGCATGTTATTTGATTTGCAATGGTCCAAGACCTAGTGTGGATGCATAAAATGCCTCACAACACTAGATTAAGACCTCATTAAGTCCATTTTATCATTAATTAATCCCATGTCATGCAAAGGGTCCTTTTTTCTATGACACATTTAGCTCCCACTTTAGTGAGAGGATGAACTTGCTTCAAACTTACACTAAAGTAGACATTCAAGAGAGATCCACATGTATAGATGTAGATAACAAAGAATGAAAAAGATCAAAGAGGTGGTCAAGCCCCCAGGATCCAAGATCCTAAATCAAACCATCAAGATACAAAATCATGCAATGGAAAGATAGAGAAAGATGAAAATGTAAAGATGGATCAAGCTTCGATTGTTTGTCCAACTAGTTGTGGATTAGATCTAGGCTTTCTTGTTTGGAAAAGAGAATGCATACTCACTCTAGGGAAATATAACTCATGATGGTTTACCAGGTGAGAAGGCCCAAATGTACACACTCTGGGGCCACAGAACTTCTGGTTGTCTATGGGGTGAGAAAGCCCAAATAAGGTAAGATACATACACTAGTTGGTATGCACTCACAAAAATAAAGGTGGCTATGGGGAAAATTCATGCTGCTAGATGGGATTCCTTCTCAACCATATCAAATTTATACCTCCTGATAACTTTAATAAGGTGCCATAAAGGAAAAATGATTTTCGAGCTCTATGAGGTAAGCAAAACTTCGTATGCTTGACACTCATAGACATTGTTAATGCAAGATAGTGTAAGGATTTGTTCAAAGGAATATTGCTTTGTTTGTGCAAGGTCTCATCTTAGGGGACATTGTGCTTAATATGTCCAAGCTTGAGGATGTGGCAAAAGAAGTATCATGCTCTTGGAGGGAATGAAGCTTACTAACCCCACCAAGAAAAGAACGTATCGCAAGAAGAAATAAATCACGCAATGAAATGCAAGTGGTGATGTATGCCCCCCACTTTAAAGCAGTTGCGAGCACCCGTACTATGAGCAATTGATTTAAAGTAGAAGAAGAGGACATGAGAGATTACTCAGAAAGTCATATGCCAAGTCATATGTTTTCAATAAGCTATGTCATGAAAGGGGAAGTATGTCACATGTGAGCCAACTTAAGGCACATCATCCATGTCTCAAGCTTTCTCTTATATGTTCATGAAAGGTTAACAATTGGCCAAAGGAGGAAACGACAAGTGACATACGAGGATAAGGGCTATCGAACCCCTTGCCCCCACTTAGTGTAGGACAAAGGTGAGCCGAAATTGTTGATGAGATGTATGCTAGAGTGAAAATAAATAGAAACTAGAGGAATGAGGCGCCTCCATATAGGGAAGCATACAAAACTCCTAAAAATGTTGTATTTTATGACTCAAAGCATAACATTCATTAGTAGTGTGACCATGAACTCTATGATATGCACAAAATGAAGTCTTGGAATAACATTTCTTTCGAGTTCTAGGAGGGAGAGTGATCAAGTAATCTTGGAGGAGTCTCGACAAGATATCCTCTTGATCAATGGAAGAAGGGGGTCTTGTAGTGGGTGTGACAGAGACATCTTGCTTAGTATTGGATGTCATACTTACGCAAGACTCTTTAGATTACAAGATTTTGTTCTCTCCATTATAGGAGGATACAAAATCTAACGAATGAAAATGATGAGCATTTTGTGAGATGACATTGTCATTAAGCGAATGTGTAGTTGTGTGTTGCATGGTTGGTAAAGGATAATGTTCCAGACCACTAGTTGTTAAGGATAATTTAGAAGGGTGTTGTGTGATATTGTTGATGGTGGGTGAAGGTTTTGCGGTCTCTATTATAGGACAATAACCGAGACCATGAGTTGTTTGTTGTGTGAGGGGGTCTATAGGGTTGTGGACACCTTCTTCGTTAGCACCACAACCTTTTCCACTATATCCAAGTTGTTTCATAAGTTCAATAACTTTTCCATAAAGCATTTTCAGGGCTTTTGGATTGGGTGGTTGTTTGTTATTGTGTTCATCAAAGGTGTTGTGTAGTTTGCTTATTTGTCTAAAGTGATTGAGGTGGATTATTTCAAAAGGTCATCTGAAGTTGGTGTTGACATGATTGTTGTGTCTTTTCCCTTTTTTGATTTTTTGTGTATGATTTTGCATTTGCCCATGAAGTCATGCTCAAAATCCAAGGAACTCCAATCATCTTCGAATAATGTCTTGTGAAGTTCAATATGTTTGTCATTTTGTTGCGTAAGTTCTATGTGTATGGTTGGTGTTAATGTGTTCAAAGGGTTCTCTTTGGTTTTTTCAATTTGTAAGACACTATAAGGTTCAGGGTCAATGTTAAGGGTGTATACTTTGTTGTTGTAAATGTATTTCATTTTGCGATGAAGAGTGGAAGGCACACTTTTCATGGCATGAATCCACTATCTACCTAAGATAAGATTAAATTAAAGTTCATAAGGCATGATATGGATTGGTGTATTCAAGGTGACCACTCCAACAGTAAGAGGCATAATGATTACCTCGAGCGGTTTCTTTTAGACATTATCAAATCCATTAATAGATAGAGAGTCAGGTCGAATGGTGGATATATGAATGCCAAGCTTATCCAAAAGACTCACACTACACACATTAAGAGCAGAGCTAGTGTCGATAAGAGTTCTCTTTATGCCTATTGTGTGGTATTAAACAATAATCATGAAAGCTTCATTTTGGTTGCACAACTCTAAATGAGGGAGCTCGTGTTGATGTAAACTAATGTCAAGATTCATGCTATGGATTAAAGCTGCCACATCATTCAGAGTTGTACTAGGATGAATTGCAATTTATTGTAAGGTTGTTTGAAGAATAGTGTGGTAATTTGGCGAATTCTGAAGTAAATCCCAAAGGGAAATCTTTGCAAGAGTATTCTTTAATTGTTGAACAAGATCATACTCCTTTGTGTGTGGGATGTAACAAGGAGCAGTAGGCAGATTGGGTGAAGGTACATGGATTGGGGTTGGTCGCAACAGTTGTGGATTATTTCGAGTGTTATGAGCGGTTGCTACAATACATTATTATTAGGTGGGTAGAGGATGAGTTGAGTTTTGTTTTGAGTTTGTTGCTTGTGTGATGGTGGGTAAAGAATTAGGGGATTCTTTGGATTTCCCACAAGGTATGTATGTGGTTCATTGATTGAGGGGGATCGAATGGACACTTGTGCATTGATAACCTCAACGGTCTCAAGGTTTGATGTATCTCTAAGGAAGGACAATCGAGAATCACCATTTTATCTAAGGAAGAGACATGATTATTGTTGTCATTTTGTACCACCATGATATTCTCCCTAGAAGGAGAGCATTTAGGAGAAAAAAAAAACCACATATTCTTGGTAAGTAGGGCTAGGTTCTACCAGAATGACTTCATCGCTAATAGGGGAATGATCGAAGATGGGATTATGAAGAGGGAGATGGTTATGAGAAGGTGTTGGTTGAGTGTCTATTGTTGTTAAGGTCTCGTTCATGTGTGCTATGTTATCTATCCTACTAGGAGAGCTTGTAATATGTGCATCCAAGTTTGAAGTGTGTAAAGTAGCTTCATCACAAGTGAGGGAGGCATCAAGAGAAGGATAACTATGGTTTTCAAATAGATTATCCCAAAGGGAAAGAGCATTAGGAAAGGGAGGGTCCAAATTATCATGACGCTTAATAGGGATGTCTTCTAATACCAAACTATCCTCTTGACATTGAGGGGGGATAGTAAGAGATTGAAAAGTTTGATTGTCATGGTTATGGAGATTAGGTAAGGTGGTATTCAAGATTTCATCTTTGTGTTTTCTAATGTCTTCCAAAGGCTGAAGAGGAGAGGGACAATCAAGAATCACAATGCTTGTAGCTCCTTTCACCAAAATACTTTCATCACTAATAGGATAGGTATTGGGAGAAGAACAAGTATGAGGGTCATGATTATCTACACTTGCATCCTCTTGTGTTATTTTAGTCTTGCAAATCTGATAGGTATTAGGAGGGTATGCAAAATGCTTATCAAATGTTTTACTTTGCTGTCCTAGATTATGTTCATTAAAAATAGAATCATACAAGCCACTTGATATTGTAGAAATATGGAATGCTTTAAGAGAACATATACTAATATGAGAAAGTAAATAAAGTGCAATGCAATGACTTAAAATGAAATACAATTTTCAAATATGAAACAAGGTAATGTTCTGATTATACTATGCACTAATAACAAAATGACATGAACATTGTAAACATAAAATGGAACAATGCATGGAATGAGTTATTTTAAGTGAGATCTAGTGAAATGCATGATACAAAAATGTAACTAACTAATAGGAAAATACACAAGCTATTGAAGTGAATACGGTAGCCTCCTAAAGAGGTGAATGTGCAACCTACATAGGTGAACTTGATAGATACAAAAGCGAATGTGAAACTTATATAGGTGAACCTGCAACATACAAAGGAAAATACACTACAATCCTACATAGATGTATCCACAACATTTAGAGGTGATCCTGCTAGTGCTACAGAGGTGTATATACAACTTATAGGGGTGAATCGATGTGGTCTACAGAGGCATATGTGATTTTCTCTTGGGCAAATCTGCTTTGTACATCAACAAACACGAAAGGTATAAAAACATTAATTTTTGATAAAATTTTTGCATCACTTTATACACAACCCTTTCATTGGGTTATGTGTTCCAAGCCCCTCGGGTAACATTCATCTACTTTTCATCATTTTATTTGGCATCTAATCATCTTTTTGTCCAGCTTGCCATTGTTTGTCCAAGACTAATGGATATTTAACTACTAACTTATTTTTTGCAGGACGATATCTATATTTTTTTAAAATAATATCTATCGTATCTGAATCACTTAAGCTAAATTTTTTTAGACCTAATGAACTCTAAGAATCACAGCCTATAAAAATTGGCCAAGAAAAACCTAAAAATACAACACTCGTTGTTGCCTGATCACATTTGCAACAACATTTTCTACATTCCACTTTCTAAAATCAAAATGTTATATCTTAGTTCATAAATCTACCCAAATAAGGGAAAGGGGCCCATAGTGGAAAGGGGTCCAATGGTGGGTATAGAAGTAGGCTTGAGTGGACCCCATAGTGGGTAGGCTTAATATCCAATAAACTTACACGTAATATCCAATTGCAAAACAATTTTATCCATAAAGTACACAAACTAAAAAATCATATGATGCCACATCAGTGCACCAATAATACATGACTTAGTGACCCTCTATCAATCTCACCTTTTTTTTGGGAATTTTTGGATACCATGACAAAAAGCATGCTGATGTGGCATCATATTTGATGATGTGGCCTTGAAACCAATTTTTATAAGTAGGGGACTTGTCAAATAAGCTGTTGTACAAATCTAGGAGTGATTTGAAGTTTTCACATAAGACTTTGAGAAGTGGGAAGTTAGGGTGGCCCACTATAGACTCCTCTCCCTTATAGCAAGCATCCCTCAAGAATACAGCTCATACCATTACCAGTATACCCAATAGAAGAAAAATTACCCGAAACAACATTGATGGTTCTTACCACCTTTGTAATTCCTCATATACAAGCTTTTGCACTCTGGCACCCTAGAAAATACAAGGATTTTCCATTGTTGAAAAGTAATAATGAACTCTGTCACCCGGGAAAATACAAGGGGGTTTCACCGTAGCCCAATAGCGGTTGGCTTCTCCTACAAACAATATGAAATGAAAAACCAAAATAGAATCTAGAATTTGATCATAATTTTTTTTTCCATATCAAATGGGGTACCTATATATGTGTAGACATTTTTATTTTAAACGACCATTGAATTTGTAGTTTTGGCACAAGTTCCAGGGCTTAAATTTGATGGCTGTATGACCGTATTTAGAGATTTTTGTCATAAAATACAATAAAAAATTTAAGAAGATTGTATCAGATGAAAGGAGAGATTTTGGATAGACTGTCAAAATTTATATAGAATTATAATGATATATATATAATTTTACTTACACTAAGGTATATCATAATGTTTTAAGGGCACCTTTAAATAGATAACCGTCATTAAAAAAATTGTTGACAGGCAAGGTCGACCGTCAAATTTAAGCCTTGGGCACAACCATTTTCCTCATGGGTCCATTTAAAGTTTTCGTAAAATGTAAAACTAAAACAACTACGCTCTGTTTCCAAATAGCATGGGCCACACCTCCTCCTTCCATAGTTAGGAAGTAATTGTATGGGTTGGAAGAATCTTGGCCAATCTTTCCCAAGTTTCTGTCATATTTTATTTTCTTTCCAATTAAAAAAAACTTGCATTTCTGAGGTTTACAGATAGGGGAGGGGGAATTTGACTATATTTATTAATTAATTGAAAATAAAAAATGCATTACATTCTATTTTTTGATAAGTTAATAAATACTTTCAAATGTGTAGTCTAATGGCATAGACAATACATTAGAGAGCTTCAAAGTGCATGGAATCCATTTAATACAATATCAGAATGCACATTTAGAATATTTATTAATTTATTGAAAATAAAAATACATTGATCAATTAGTTAATAAATATGGTCAAACGTATATATTGATTCAAGTCAATTTAAACAATTATAATCAGTTAAAGATATAAAAAATTTAATGTACAATTATAATTTAGTAAATTTTTGAATTAGTTTATGTAAACATATTTTCTAATTAGAATATCATATCACATTCCATTATTCATCATGAGAATAAAATAATTAGAAAGGAGAATTGAATACTAAATTTATGAATATTAATAATTCTTTTTGTTTAGAAGAATGCTTATGAAGAAATTATGTATTTTTGAGTCAACATTTTGGATTGTACTCAACAATCCATTATCAAAAAGAGGGAGAGTAAAGAGAAGGATTGCAGAATTAGAGTGAGGAGGATGGACAAAGAGAAATAAGTAATTAGATAGAAGAAAAATCGGTAGAAAATAAAAACTATGGAATAAAATATTAAAAAAAAATCTAAAGTTTAAGTTAAAAATAATATAACTAAAGAATAAGCACAAAAAAAATAGGATAAACAAAATATAAGAGTTTGTGGATAAAATAAATTATTATATGGAAATATATAGAGCAGAGGATGTAAATTAATACACAAATGCAAATAAAGAAAAACAAGAAAAACAAGAAAGTATTAGCCCATAAAAATTGTCTATATGATAGGAATATATACATAAAAAAAAATTAAAATTATTTATGTATGTATGGGGGTATAATGAAATAAGGATTAAATAGATGAGAGTAATAAGATTAAAGATAAAAAAATAACAAATTAAAATTATTTGACATAGTCTTTTGAATTTTTTTTATGGTATTTTATAGTGAAAATTATTAAATATGGTCACATGAACATCAAAGTGAGGTTCTCTATTGTGATTAGTTTTATTTATTACAAAATATTTGAAAATCAGTATTTGTTAATTAATTCATTGATATTTCAAAAATTATGCAGATAAATCTTCACAAAACATCATAAATTGATACTGCTATAAAAAATAAATCCTATAAATTGATACTGCTATAAAAAATAAATCCTACTTACCAATTAATATTTAATTAGCATACTTATTTTTTAAAAAGTCTATCCAAAATACATGACAAATATCCTTTGCACCTATTCAACTCCTTTTTTATTCCATTCAATCATTTTAATTTATGTTTGAGTTTTACTTGTATTTATATACAATATTTTATTTATATGAACTTTTTTATTTATTTATAAAATTATGTCGGCTTATATTTTTTTGTTAAAATATTAAATTTATAATTACATTTTTTATTATATATGGACTATATTTTATTATTACATATATATATTCTTACTTTTAATATTGTTATATATTAATAATTAAACTATATCTTTTATAAGACTTATGTAAATAAATTAAAATTATAATATTTTCAAATTGTGTAAATTACATTGAATATTATATTTCACTATAGAAATAATTATCTATTATTTAGTTATTTAAAATTTAAATAAATATATATTTTATTGGTATGTATAGTAAATATTATAAATATAAAATATGTGATGATTATGTGATTTATATCATATATGAAATACAACAAAACTAAATCCATGTCTAGTTAATGTATATATCATAGATTAAAAATAATTAAAGATAACATGTAACATTTTCACATTATTATAAACATATTATTTAAGGTTTCTAATAAAGTTTCCCATCACTAAGCTTTTGGCCAAAATATATGTACTAAATTTTAAACAAAGTATTTTTAAATTTTTAAAAAGTTTAAAAGATTGCTTTTTACCCATTAATCAAACCAATTATATGATTTAACCAGTAGTTAATCCTTTCACTCTTCGCTCTCCAATTTCACCATGGAATGTCCAAGGTGAAAGGTGTAGATTCAATTCATAGAGCTTGGAGTGCATGCACACTATCCCCCATGCAATATTGCTCATTTGACAAATTTTAATCTCTTCCTTTTTTAATGGTTAAATTTAGTTCACAACAATCAATAAATGACTACAATGACTAGTTAGCTTCATTTTTATCCATTTGTGCCATTTATTGAGGACAAAGTTAAAATTTAAGGGTTAACCATCTTGTCAAGGGTGTTTTTGTGATGGTTATCCATTTACATTTGTTTTTTAAATATTAAAAATATTTTATTTTTAAATATGTATATAACTATAATTATATAAAAAATGATAGTCTATCTATTTTTTCCATTGCTATACGAGTTGATGGATAGCTCCTAATCATTTTGTATGTCACATACTGATTCTTTGCTTACATAGTTTTGACATTTTATTATTTAAAAAAAATAATTAGACACTTGGATCTTTGACATGTGTTAATCTATGATTGATGTTTATAGATATAAAAAATGATAGACACTTGGATCTTTGACATGTGTTAATCTATGATTGATGTTTATAGATATAAAAAATGATAGTATATCTATTTTTTCCATTGCTATACGAGTTGATGGATAGCTCCTAATCATTTTGTATGTCACATACTAATTCTTTGCTTACATAGTTTTGACATTTTATTATTTAAAAAAATGAATTAGACAGTTTTGACATTTTATTATTTAAAAAAATGAATTAGACACTTGGATCTTTGACATGTGTTAATCTATGATTGATGTTTATAGATGTTAAGTAGATATATCTTGGATTCAATGTATATGTTAGATTATATGATGATATAATGCACTACCACCACCACCACTACTACTACTACCACTACCACTACCACTACCACTACCACTACCCCTACTACTACTACTTTATTAATATATAAATAATTATAAATTTAAATTAGTACTACTACTACTACTTCTTCTAATTTTTTATTAATATCGAAATAATTATAAATTTATACTACTACTACTACTAAATTTCTACTACTACTACTACTACCACTACTACTACTACCACTACTACTACTACTATTATTATTTCAAGAGGCATTCCTACTATTACTACTACTACTACTACCACTACTACCACTACTACTACCACTACTACTACTACTATTATTCCAAGAGGCATTCCTATAGTGACATCACATGTTTGCAGATCCATGCAAACAAAATGAAATGACAGTTACAGCGAAATTCAAACACATGTATGGAAGTGGAAGAGGCTTCATTTAAAAATGCTGAATGGTGGAATTCAAACACACGTATGGATGCAAATTAATATTTTGCAATTCTCTTTGTTCTCTCTTTTCATAATTTCTGAAGCAAGTTTGATTGAATCAGTTTTAGGTGATCAACAAAGCAGAAGGCCAACGAATATCGAGGTAGTAGATGTTACGATGCTCAAATCTATTTATCAAATAATTAACAGATTAATCATGTTAGTGGTTGCTGTACAAAATCTGGATTTGTAGCTCTAATTTTTAGTTTTTGTTTTGTGTTCATTTGGGGTTTTAGGTGTGCCATTCACTCAGTAGAGGCATATGATCTAGAATGGGGACGTTGTTGATATTGAATATCAGAGAGGAGTATCTCGACTGCGTGATGCTCACTTCCTGCTCAGGCCATCACTTTCTGATACCTGCTATGATTTGTTATAATAAGAGTATGAGGAACTAAATGCACACACAAAAAATAAAAGGGAGGCTCGTTATAATAAGAGTATGAGGAACTAACTGGATTCTACACTAATGACTTTAATTAAGCCGCATCGTGCACAAATGAGGTTGGCAGTTTAACATGACTTAGTTAGACAAACACGTCAATATGCATTATTGGCAATTTGGCGAAGGATTCAAGTTATATTACATCCAATTTAGCAAATTTTTGACATGCATTTCAAAGCTCTCTCATCCGTGTGGCAAAATTGCTGCCATCTTTGAACTAACATGTGTTATTTGTAGGTACTTTTTAAATAAGGATAAGACAAGGGTTTGTGTTTTCATCATTTTCTAGACAGGGAAGTAGATATGATATAGCAGACGAGGTTGTCTCACACGAACCATCTTCATTTGAGGATCATGTCATATCTGGAGATTGTATGCTTAAGGGTTCGGGTAATAATGGTGGTATTCAAAGTTTTCATTAAAACTTATGTCGTCGATTGGGGCTATTTTTATTTAAACTGCATTGCATTACATCTATCATACACTAAATTCTCTGTTGGGCGAGATGAAGTGGAAGTTTCCAGAAACAAATTGGCAAAGGTTGAAGTGGGTGTGGCTGCAAGTGTTAAGGCTCATCTGTCAATGGCTTATCAACCATGGAATTTTCGTGTACAACTAAAATCGTAGAAATGGGAGAGGTCATTTGAAGGATATCTGGCATGGGAAGATTTAGCAATTGTGTTCAAGCTAAATTGCCCAAGGGTGGAAGATTCACTCCGCACAATCATTGGGTACCATGTTATTAGCCCCAAAGCAAGGAGAATTCTTCAGCCATCCCAGGTGCTGTCGATTTTTCTTTCCAATTTAATAAGTTTATGTCAATCTTTAGAAGATGTTGAGAAAGTAGCAAGGAAGTTTGTGAAAGAGAAATTTCTAAAAGATAATGCTTTGCAATTAGTTGTGAAAAACTATAATTTCTTTGAGGGAAAAGGGTATATAGGAGGGTTATTTACTAGGAAATTCCTCAATCAGAGGCAAGGTTTTCAAGAAATCTATGATGGGGTTAAGATGCATTTGAATACAACAATGATAATATCTTCTTGAAAACATTGAATAAAAACTCTTAGTTTATCTACCCAAACATGGAGACTGCTTTTAAAGAGAAATACTATTCAATTTCTTTCCTCCGTTCACATGAATGCGTGTTACTCATCCCAAATCTGACAATGGATCAGTTGCTTAGGGCAAACCAGGTGTTTTTAAATCCAGGCTCTCACTCATCTCCAAACGCAGTGGTGGGTTGTAGCACTCACATGACAGGGAAGAAGAGGAAAGTGCAAGACTTAGAAGCAGACGGTGTGGAAGTAAAGGATAGCCCTGAAGAAGGCCAGGCAAAAAATTTAATGGCTCAAATGGATGAAGATTAGTTTGGAAAATAATTAGGGTTTTGTAATATTTTTGTTTAGGATCTAGTTTTAGTTTTGTAAGTTGGGATCAGGGCTTAAATTTGATGGTTGACCTTGCCTGTCAATAATTTTTTTAATGATGATTATCTATTCAAAGGTGCCCTTAAAACATTCTGATATAGCTTACTGTAAGTAAAATTATACATAAATCAAATATATATATCTTCTTAAAATTTTGATTGTATTTTACGGCAAAAATCTCTAAATACGGTCATACGACCATCAAATTTAAGCCCTGGTTGGGATTGTAAGAAACAAGTCAAATGCATAAGTATAAGTTAGATAGTCAGTATATGCATAATTATAGAGGACTATATTTGGGCATGGTATGGGATATGAAATGGGGTAGTAAAATTTTGTTTTTCTACAACAATCATACAGACAAAATGTTGGGTAGTATTTTGTTGGATATGAATTAATACTCTGTTAAACTCTATGCAAAGTTTATATATTAATATATATTATAGGTATATCTTGCCTTTTATATAAAAAAGAAATAAATAAAATTATAATTATTAAATATATTAGTGTGTTTTTTCAATGACGTGGAGAAACTTACTGTATTTGAACTAAATAAAGAAAAAATCAACAATGGAAATATAATTGTTGAATGTTATGAGTAAGTGCAATAACTTGAAAGATTTATTAAATTAACATATTTTCTATTAGATAGTCATGTTAATCTTTGGCACAATTATTTCTCATATGATTTGAAATATAGAAAGAAAAAGAGGGTTTTACTTTTAGAAATTATTTACATTTTCTTTTAAAATGATTGAAATAATTTAAGTTTTAGAAAAGAGATTTTTAGGAGGAAATGTGAATGACCAAGTATAACAAAAGAGAGAAGCTTTGCTAAAATAAAAATTTCATAATAAGAGAATATAAAGTAATATTATAATTTTGATTTTTAATTTTTTAAAATGGAATGAGTTGTTATATTATGGCAAGTTATTTATTGGAATTGAGTGCACCGGTTTGTTGAATTTATTTAAGTAAAAAAAAAAAACAAAAAAAATATTATTTTTAAAGATAAGATAAAAAAAACGTTAAATTCCTTGATATAAAAAGAAGTTTGTAAAATTTAAAAAATTAAGCTATCTTTTGAGATTTATTTAAGTAATCTTTTTTAATAAAATATTATTATTTATAAAAAAACTACACATAAAAAGAAGTTTCTAAAATTTATAAGATTAAGAAAGAAATAACTTTCTTAAATTTACTACTACATATAAAACTAAGTTTCTATATTGATATACTTAAAATTTAAAAAATATTGAAAAATGTTAAAAAAAAAATATTCTTTGATTCAATGTAAAATATTTTTTAATATTAGAATGTAAATAAAATTCTAAAGGAATGAAAAATAATTGTTCATTTAAAAAATTCTAAATAAATTAATGTATTTAAAATAAAAAAATTGAAAATTAAATTATAAAAAACTACACAGAAAAAGAAGTTTCTAAAATTTATAAGATTAAGTAAGAAATAACTTTCTTAAATTTACTACTACATATAAAACTAAGTTTCTATATTGATATATTTAAAATTAAAATATATTGAAAAATCTTTAAAAAAATAAAATTCTTTGATTCAATGTAAAATATTTTTCTAATATTAGAATGAAAATAAAATTATAAAGGAATGAAAAATAATTCTTCATTTAAAAAATTCTAAATAAATTAATGTATTTAAAATTAAAAAAATTGAAAATTAAATAAAAAATATTCTAAATTTATTATTACATATAAAAATATGTTTCTAAATTAATATATTTAAAACATAAAAAATGCAATATTTTTTAAAAAATTGAAAATATTTCAAAAAAGGAAAAATCATTAATATTCAATTTTATTCAAAATTAAATATTATAAACAAAGATTTAATTGTACAAAATTAGAGAAACTTAAATATATAGTCTAATATAAGGCCTTTCATAATAAGATCACATCTAAAATCAATTTAAAACTAGCAATCACACTTTGGTGTGCAATGGGTATGCCGAAGATGTGTGGAAGGTAAATTAGGGAAAATTTTGGTCTATTTTTTGCATAGATTTGTGGAGTAAACATGAGGTCAATTGGTAGTCCATTTAGAAAATGATGTTTGAGCATCCACTTAGAAGGATCTACACACAACTAAAACAAAACATCTAAATCAAGAAGATAATCAAGCTCCATTACCAATAGGCTCATGTTATGCTTTAAATAGGGAGAGAGGGAGAGAGAGGGATATGTAGAGATGGAAAGAGGGAGAGATATAGGGGGAAGAGCAAGAGAGGGACAAAGGGGTAAGGAGATAGAGATAGAGATGGAAATGAAAATGGAAATGGAGGAGATAGATATGGAGAGGAGAGGGAGATAAATGGAGAGAGAGGATATAGGGATAGATAGAGATGGAAGATGTAAATATATAGAGATGGAGAGATAAGGAGAGACAGAAAGAGAATGAGGGGGGATAAAAAGACAAAGATATAGGGAGTGATATATAAGAGGTAGAGATGGAAAGATATAGGGGTAGAGAGACATGTAGATATAATAAGATAGAGATAGAGGTATTGATGAAAGAAAAAATATCGAGAGATAGAGATAGAGAGCTAGATATAGAGTGAGGGAGAGGAAGGAGAAAAATAGAGATAGGAGAGAGAAGTATAAAGATATAGAAAGGAGTGATAGGGAGAAAGGGGGAGAGAGGGAGAGATAGAGATAGAAAGAGGGAGAGATAGGGATATAAAGGAGAGATGGAGAGATAGATACAACTTGAGAAAGATGGATAGGGTGAGATATAGAGAGTCAAAGACAAAGGAAGATCAATAAATATATAGAGGGAGAGATGGCAGGAGAGGAAAATAAGGAAAGGGATAAATAGAGACAAAAAGAGGGAGACAATGAAAGAGGGGAAGTTGGAGAGAGCAATATAAAGATATAGGAAGTGATAAATAGAGAGAGGTAGAGAGGTCCATATAGAGAGAGTAGGAGATATGGAGGGAGAGATTGAGTGAATAAGTGAGAGATAGAGATAATGAGATATAAAGAGTGAGGGAGAGGGAGATATTGGAAGATAGAGAAAGAAGGGGAAGAGTGAGAGATAAAGGAGGTGATAGAGAAAAGTAATAGAGATAGAGAGGGAGAGAGAGAGATAGAGGGGGGAGAGGTAGATATAGGGAGGGGAAAATAGGGAGTTTGTGTGTGAGAGTGAGAAATATTTAGAGATAAATATAGGAAGCGAGAAATAGGGAGTGTGTGTGTGTGAGTGAGGGAGAGATACTGAGATATAGATAGAGAGGGATATATATAGGGAGAGATAGAGACAAAGGGAGAGAAATAGAGAGAGAATAGAGAAGTATATATATATATATAGAGAGAGAGGGGGGGAAGAGTGAGAGATATGCAGGGAGAGGTAAGGAGATAGAGATAGAGGACTCTATTAACGTAAGCTATTATCATGAAAGCTTCATTTTGTTTTTGAACTTCCAACGAAGGTAACTCATCATGACAAAAAGTAATGTCTAAGTTGGTTGGATTTTTAGATTTAACTTGGGCTGCCACATCATTCGGTTGCACATTAGGAGGAATAGGAACTTATTGTAAAGCACTTTGAAGCATGTTATGATAACTAGGTGAGGCTTAAATAAGGTCTCATAAGGATATCTTAGCAAGATTATTTTTATGTTGTTCAACAAGATCATACTCCTTTCCACCATGTGAAGGAAAATGCGGAGGACTAGGAAACATAGGTTGAGGAAATGGGAGGGATGTTGGAGTTATTTGTCTTTTTTATGGATTGTTCCTAGTGTTATATGTATGAGCAACGATATTGTAACTTGGTTGTTGTGAAACATTATGATTATCAAGTTTCCTTTTAGGTGGTTCTAAGATAATAACAGGTTTATTTTCAACTTTTGGTTGTTGTGAGGGTGGATAAATGATAATTTGAGGCTTAGGTGGTCCAATAATTAAAGGATTCATAGGAGGTCTAAGAATTAAAGGACTCAAGGGAGTCCTAATGTTCATAACCTCAACACACTTATCCTTATTTTCATGATTTCTTAGTGAAGGGGTGTCTAATGTCACTTCATCATTTTCATCTAAGGAAGCCACGTCACTATTGTTTGAAAGACATGTGTCAATATTATCATTTTATTGAACCATGATATCTTCCCTAGTAGGAGATTTTTTAGGAGAGCAACAAACTAGATATTTGTGACTTTCAATGGTTGGTTCTTCTAAGATGACTTCATCACAAGTAAGGGAGTTATCAATGGTTGGATTTTCTTGCTTATCAATGATGGTATTCTCTTGTTGAATAATGTTTTCCCTAGTAGGAGAGATAAGGGAAGAGAGACAAATAGGACTCTCATAGCTCTCATTGGTTTGATCTTCTAACACCAAAATATCTTGTTCACAAATAAGAGAGATATTGGGAGAAGACCAAATTTGATTGTCATGATTATCCACCATTGTATTATCTTTCACTAAAGCATTCTCATAAGTGTGAGGGATGGAATTTTTCTTAGCATGCTTAGAAAGATACAATACTAACATTATGTGACCAAAAATGAAAATTACTTCTAACCATCTTATGCAATGCTATGAGAATGTAAAAAATGTATATCCAAAGATGAAAAGTACTTTTATCGAATTTATGCAAAGCTTCAAGAATCAAAACAATGTGTATCCAAAAATGAAAAGCACTTTTATCAAAATTATGCAAAGATTCATGAATGTAAACATTGTGTATACAAAAGTGAAAAGTACTTTTATCTATATTATGCAAAGCTTCAAGAATGTAAACATTTTCAAATTTGATGATTTTTGCTACTGAAATGATTTTGGAATGATTCAAAAATGACTACACTAAATGGATGATTTTGACCTAGATGCATAAAACAAAAATTTGTCAAAACGTTCCAGATTGATACTATAGGTTACCAGAAAGTCTAGGAAGTACAAAAAATCACCAGAAACCTCAAAAAATTTGGTTTTTTTAGGCCTCCAAAGACTCATTCGCTCAGTGGCGAATGGGTCCTAGTATGCTTTTTCTGGGAAACTCTAAATCTAATGTTGAAGCTTAGGAACTATGAAAACTTGTTGCCTTTGTAACCCTAATAGGGACTCATTCGCCCTATGGTGAATGGGTCCTAGTATAATGGGTTACAATTTTAGCCAAACTTGACATTAAAATCATAATTTTTCACTAGACATTCACTTTCTTACACCTATAGCAGCTAAACCATTAAGGTTTTGAAGATGAATCAAACTAGTTATTTGTTAGATATTTTGTGTAGATTCTAATTATATATTTTTAAAAAAATTAAAAAATAAATTGTGAATCATTTTATGTAATTTTTAATGACTTAGTTTTTCTACTAATCAACATTTTTAAAAAGTGATGTTCACTTCGGCGCACATAACTTTTTTTATAGATATGATACAATTCTGATTTCTAAAATGCAATTTTTTCACACCAATATCTAGGGGATGGATATTTTTTCATAATGTTTTGTTACATTTTTTTTTTTAATTAATTTTCCAAGTCAGCGTAATTATAATTTGGACAGAGGTGTACTTCGACATGCATAACTTTTTTTATATTCATTTGAATTAACTTATTCTTTTTTGTTGGAATAAGGACATCAATACCTAGGGCACATGTATTTTTTAGAATTTTTTTTCTCTATTTTTATTTTTTCATTATGTGTGAAATAAAGAACTTGATGTTCATTGAAAATCCTACATTCACATGAAATAAGAAATAAATATAATAATAAAATTAAACATATTTAAAATTATACTTTTTAGGAAGCTTATAATAAGGGCTACAGGCTTGCAAAGCATAAATTCTAAATGAATTCATTTGATCACTCAAAAGATAAATCAAAAGTGGTTTTTTTCAACATTTTGATACGTGTAGAGGAGACTCAATTATAGGTATGGTTTCAATCTAACAAGGTTCTATCCAAGGGGGTTTGATCTAAGGGGGTTTGATCAATCCCTCTTTAATTAAAATAATTTAAATGGAACCTTTAAAGTCATAAATCATTGTATTTTCTAAAAATATGTGATTTCAGACAAAAATCAGGATGTCCCAAAAAGTGTGACCCATTATTGTGGCAGTATTGGTATAGGAATTTTTAAAATTGAAAAATGCAATTTCTGAGTGATTATATGTGTTCTCTATTTTAGGTTTGAAATTGTAACATCTGTAGCAGAATTTTCCAAAATTTAATGTTGAAATGCAAGTGCAAAGAAGGAAAAATGATGAACAATATGACACTTTTTGAAATGCAATTTTGATGCAATTTTTGAATATGAATGATATGTCACTAATATGCAAAAAATATGCAAAATTAATGTAATATGCATGAATTTTTTTTGAATTTTTTAGATTTAAACAATGCAAAAATGCAAATTTAAACCCTATATGCAATGCAAACTAATGCAATTTTGACAACCCTAGATGAAATGCAAACAAATGCAAATCCTATATCTAAGGTTTGAATGGATTCCATTTTTTAGAATTTTGATGTACAAGGTTGAGTTAACCATAATGAAACATAGAAAAATAGGTTTAGAAAAATGAAAGGTAATGACAAGCGTAATTCTCCTATAATTTTATTCAATTATGTGTGCTATGATGTGTAAATGAGTAAAATAAATGAAACCTAACTGATATAACAATCAAATGCTAGTTTTTAAGAGGGTTAAATGTTGTGTACTTGTTGCAAAAAGTTGTTTTTCAGACCCCACTGAGGACTCATTCGCCTTATGGAAAATGGGTTCTGGCTAGGGTTTTGGAAAAATAGTTTTTGGGTTATGTTCTTCAATTTTTGTACTCCCAGATCCTAATTGAGCACTGTCGAAAAGTCAGAAATAAAACCTATAGCTCAATTTATGTGATTTGACAACTTTCTTAGCAACTTTGACAACTTTTACAATTTTTCTCTCGAAATGATCTTCAACCTAAAACATGCAATCACACATCAAAGAAGAAAAAAATGTTGTTTGTTAGGGAATATGAGTTTGCATTGGTTAGACCTTGTTTTGGTAATTAAACCTTGAAATGTAACAATGCATGAAAGAAAAGATGAATGAAAAAATGCAATGTCACAACTCACTAATCCTCAATTGAAATGTTGGATAACAAATATGCAATCTTGCATGAAGTGGCATCAATGAATGTAGATCTTGATCATGAAATTTGATTAGAATAATTCCTTTGAAATGCTTGATTTATCTTCAATGCACCACATCAACACATTATCTCAACAACATGCATGAGGCATTATGCCTTTCACATGATGAAATAGATCTCAAGATTGTTGCAATAATCTTTAATAATCTACCCTTGAATGTCTTAGAAATTCTCTTGAATGCTCTATAAATTCTCTTGTGAAAGTACTCTTGATTGCTCATAAAAATTCTAGGTGAAACTAAGTGAAATAGCCTAGTATTTATACATATCTTATCATTAATTCCCAAAATTTAAATAACACAAGCTGACGTCAAATCTAGGATTTGAAATCATTAAAATACTACCAAAAACATATTTCAAGGAGGGCTCCTAGGTCTAATTTTTTAGGACCCATTCACCATGTGGTGAATGGTACCTAGCTCACTTAACGAGGACACACTTCAGACAATGTGAAAGATCATGTGAAAATAGGGTACTAGGACCTAGTGAGGACCCATTTTCTAGTGTTGTGTAATATTATTTATGAATGTTGGGTTTTATCCCTAAGTATTTGTAATTAATTAAGCTTGGATTTGAATAAAAGGGGCTAATTAAGGAAAATTAAACTCAATTAATTAATAAATCCCTAGATTAGTGTGAAAGTGTGAAGATACACTTTACAACACCCTAAATAAGGCACAATTAAGTCCATTTTGTTTAAAAGGGCCCTAAACATAATGTGAATGTGTAAAATACATTACAACACTAAATCAAGGAATAATTAAGTTCATTTTAATATTAATTATTCCCAAATTAACTATGAAAAATTGATACTTTTTTCTACACTATAGTTGCTACTTTTAGGGATGTTGTTTAATGTGAATAAATATGCCATTGCGTGAGAGAAAGGAAGTCTTATAAAAAAATTGTGAGTTTCTTTTGTTCATTCATCTTGATTTTCTTTTGGAAAAGGCTTAGGAAGTGCAAGGAAAAGTTTCCATTATTTTACTCAAGCTTTTGGAGGGAGCTTTTGGGAAAGAGTAGCATGAAAGCTCTAAATTTGATCTTTATTTTGTGCTTAGTGAAAGGGTGTGACACACCATAGAAGGAATGGATAGTCTAAACTTAAAGAAAGAAAATAGTAGTGTGTGGAATTTGGGGAAAGGCTATGACCAAAAGTTGCATAGTCTTTGTGTTTAGATATTCTTTTAGAACTCTCCAATAGTGTTTATTTATCTCTAGATTGCATGTTGTCATAGTATAGCTAGGAAAGTTGATTAGCACAATACCTTTGGTACTAAAGAAACTTAAGAGTGAAAAATTATAATAGTTGCACAAGAAAGATATCCTTCTAATGTCTTTTCTTGTGAAAATATATAGTTTTTTAATTATTTCTTTAGTTTCAGGAAGGAAAAATTAATATTTTACCTCTTGAGTATTATGGAGTTAGTTGATAACAATGTTTACTATTAAGAGCAGTGCATTGGAAAGATTGTTAGCTATCTCATGAAAGAATGGATTTAAAATTATTTCACTCTATCAGAGTTTGCAATACCAGTTTGGGTTAAATATATATGTGTGTGTATGTATGGTCATATTGAGAGACTACATGTATACATGTATATATATAATGATATTTATTTCTGATTGTATAAATAGTTAAACAATTTAAATGATGAAGAAACTATGAGATTAGATGGTTATTATATTTTTTGACTTGTCCAAGATTGGATAGTTTATTAAACAAAATTATTGGTAAAAATTCAGTACATGATGTATTTATCCATTGTGCAAATTCAAACGATACTATTATGATAGGTAACAAGAATTAATATGGTGTTCTATATGAACAAAACCATATATTTTACATTAGAAACCTAAATCCTCATTTTAAGGGACTAACCTTCTATGAAAGATATGATATTATTAATTACTTTTATTGAACAAGTTGTCAAAATTATTAGATGGATCTAGGAGGGTCTTTTTGTTGACTGTTTTCATCATGTTTAACCAAATTGCTTACAAATTGGAGAGTAGTTACTATCACAAGTTACAAATAGAACTTGAACAAAAGGAAGTAGTTAAGACACAAGATGTTGTGAGTATGTAATCAGAGTGTTCAAGTCAAGTAATTAACCAACATAGTCGAATTACAACTTTAGTGAAGTCATCACTTTTTGAATGATAACCTGTATGAAAAGTCAACTATTGGGTCAAACTATAAGTTCAAGAAGAACCCATAAGTCAGTAAGATTTCCAATTCGAGTCAATGGTGGGTGAATGTAAGACACCAATTTTTAAAGAAGTGGTTGAATTTAATTCAAACATTGGTCAAAGTAAGTGCAAAAGTCTCTTACACTTATTGGTTCACTGTGCTCTAGAATTGCATAACTAGTCAATAGTGTCATACTTAGTTAGATATTGTCTATAGTTGTATGACCATACTGGTTATGTAGGACACAACATTAGAAACTCAAATGTAAATACTAGGTGTTCCTTGACTATAATCTCAAAAATTAAAGGGTAGGGCCACTTCAAATTGGAAGGTGTGCAGGGGATTGCTAGTCTATGGTTGGAGGTAAAGAACTTGGGTGATGCTCTCCCTCTACCCAATGACACACCAAGACTTGTGAAACAAAAGAATATTCCAGCTAAGGATAAACTAAGCTTTTTCTTATTTGCAAACTGTGAAATTGCTTACTTGATTATAAAACATATATGCAAATTGTAATTGGATAGATGTTTTTCATTTACACGATGTTATGTTATGTTATTTCAGTTATGAAATGTTATACATTTTCATTTATGCAGAATGCAAATTGTGATTTTAGAAAAAGAATTTTTTTTAGCTTTCTAATTTTAAGGTTTTGAATTATTTGCTTTATGTGCAAAACCAAAGTGAAAACTAAATTTTAGGGGTAGAATTGTTACAAAATGACAAGAAATTATTTTTGGTTATAAATATGGTTTAAGTAACTCTTATAATTTATTTTCGTTTATTTTCTCTCCTAATATCTAATGGGAAATCTGGAAAGATAAAAATGAGAATATTTGTTTAGGGTACTAGGATAGTACTTGAGTCTTGTAGAAGACTCACTCTTCACAAGATTTATATGAAATTTACAATCACAATGGAGAGCTCAAAGGAAAAATTGATGAAGATGGTATAGGAAGGATTAGTAAATTTCAATAGGACAAGCTAAATATGGAAGGCATTGGCCTTTCAATTGAGATAAAAATACCCCTTTTATTAAAATCTCTATGTAGTGTCATAAATTGTTACCCTTGAAATTTTCACACTAGGTTTTGCTCCCTCCTATGTGCTTGGACCTAATTATTCACCTAATTTCCTAAATTATGCATTCCATGGCTATTTTATCATTTATCAAAAAATCAAATGTACAAAAGGGTGGGTGCAAAAAGATGGGGGGCCAAATTGTGGCCAAAATTTCAAAAATAATTTGATAGGCTATAACACGAGTGCGTTATAATGTGAGCGCACTATAACATGAGTGCATTATAATGCACTTGTGTTATGGATTGGTGTGACCAAGTCGAAGGATTGATCACATCGAACCTATAACGTTCTCGGGTTATAACACGAGCGCATTATAGCCTATTAAAATAAAAAAAAGCAAACAACATCATTTTCATTGTCACTGTTTTTTTTGTTGTTTGTGGCCAAGAAACCCTGCATTTGCACGCTTGTGTTTTAGAAGGAGCTAAAATTGCAAATTCTTCATTGATTTGTTGCAATTTCATTACCAGGATGTCACCACATTGACGGGGAGGTCAAACAAGTAAGCATTGTTTTTTTTGTGAATTTGTTGTTAAATAGGCAAATTTGGCTATTTTTTATATTCATTTTTTTAATTTGTAGGAGAGGTTAATGAACCTAAAAACCCTCTTGAAAATCCTCAACAACCATAGCAACAAGCACATGAAAAAAATCCTCAACAACCACAATAACAAACTCCTCAACCAATTCCTCAACATCCTCCTGGCACTCAACAAAATTCAATGGGGGTAATTGAAAACAGCAAAAAATAGATTGAGGAGTTAATCACGAGGTTGAATGATCCTATAAGTTCAACCATTGAAAGAAGAAAATTTGCAAGTTCACTTCAAGAAATTTTAAAACATGTAGATGCAATCAACAAACAATTAAGTGGTTGGGAAGATAAGAGGCAAGCGTGGAGGGATGTTTATGCAAATAAATTATCATATAAAGAAGTAAAAGATAAAAAATTTACAAAATATGATTTGTGCTCACTATTAACTGACCCACGCATAAATAAAAATTCTGACCTTAATGCTAAGAAGTTTCCTATCCATTAGTGCCATTACCAAGGGATTAGGAACAATTTTTGGGATAGGTGGTACATGGTTTTTGACTATCCACCATGCAACAATTGCGAAGTCCCCCAATATTTCTTGAGGAAACTCGACTGTGAGTTCATCCTCAACATAATCCTCAATTATTTTGATATGAGGGAATTTTAGGGGAGAGGTGGAGGGTCATCATAGGATAGACCTAGTGCATGACAGGATCCTCAGTGGAAAGGGATACAAGCTCTCACTAGGTTGGCTCATGAGCACATCATTATCCCTTTCATCATGAAGGAGAGTGTTGAGGTGGAAACTTTGCAGTCTATCAGCTCTTTGACCTAGAGTATCATCCAACATGCTAGTGCTATAGTACAGCGCCATCTAGGGGAGTCTTTGAGGGGTAGGCTTCCACCCCATTCTTGTCAGGAGGATGGTGCATAAGATACACCTATAGCCACGAGAATGGTGATGGAAACTAAAATTTTGAATGAGGCTTTTGGCATTGATGCTCAGGTAAATTTTAGCGTGTTCATTGAATTTAATTTATTAAATTTCATTTTTGAAATTCAATATTAAATAATTTAGTTTAATGATTGTAATTAAATTTTATGGTCATAGTGTTGATATTGGATACACCGGCTCTCCACCTATTTATTACTCCATTGCATCTACCACTGAGGTATGTAACTAGTAAACAATTATAAATTTATTACATGCGAATATAATTTTTATATGAATGGTATTCTAATATCTGATTTTGGATGTTGAATAGGCTAATATTGGAGGTTTTGTGGGAACACCTCCCAGTGCTAGTGGAGTTGGACAAACCTTCATGCAAGTAATAGAATAAAGAGTTTAACTAATGAATTATACTTAATAGATTTGTGTATTTTATATTCATATTGTTTATTACATTGCATTGCACATCTTTCAAACTCAAAGCATTACTTCACATTGCATAACTAATAACTAGATGTTAATAGATGACACAAATTCAATTACAATATAGTTATTTAGAAAGCCAACATAAGTAGCAGTGCAATTACTTCACATAGCATAAGTAATAACTAGGAGTAGATGCTAATTGCATTTGCTTGTCATGGCACTCCATGAAACCACTTTTTATTAAGGATTTTTTTCAAACAGTTCACTGTCTTCTCTATGCTATGGATGCTTGGAAAAAATATATGAAAGAATAATAGTAAGCAAAAGCATAGACAAGAATTTTTTCAAACAACTCACCACCTTTTCTATGCAACCACATTTTCCATACATGTCTACCAAAGCATTTTATCAAATAGTTCACTTCCTTGCTGCTATGGCTAAAATCCTAAAGAAGGTTCTTTCCAACAAACTATGGATTCTTGGAAAAAAATATTTCAAAGAATAATAGTAAGCAATAGCATAGAAAAGACAGTGAGTAGTTTGAAAAAGTGCCTCAAAGAAATGTGGTCTCATGGTGATGGAATGCCATTCCATCACCATGAGACCACATTTCTTTGAGGCATTTTTTCAAATAGCTCGACGAATTTTCTATGCTACCACATTTTCCTTACATTTCTAGCAAAGCATTTTATCAAATAGTTCACTTCCTTGTTCTATGGCTAAAATCCTAAAAAAGGAACTCTCCAACAAGCTATGGATGGGTGGAAAAAATCTATCAAAGCATAATAGCAAGCAGTAGCATAGACAAGGTAGTGAGTAGTTTGAAAAAGTGCCTCAAAGAAATATGGTCTTATGGTGATGGAATTCCATTCCATCACCATGAGACCACATTTCTTTAAGGTATTTTCTCAAACAACTCACTTCCTTTGCTATGCTACCACATTTTCCAGAAATGTCTACCAAAGAATTTTATCAAATAGTTCACTTCCTTTATGCTATGGTTAAAATCCTAAAAAAAGGTGCTTTCCAACAAACTATGGACGCTTGGAAAAAAATCTATCAAAGCATAATAGTAAGCAATAGCATAGACAAGGTAGTGAGTAGTCTGAAAAAATGCCTCGAAGAAATGTGGTCTCATGGTGATGGAATGCCATTCCATCACCATGAAACCATATTTCTTTGAGACATTTTTTCAAACAACTCACTGGGCCTTTTCTATGCTACCAAATTTTTCATACATGTCTACCAAATCATTTTATCAAATAGTTCACTTCCTTGCTGCTATGGCTAAAAGCCTAAAAAAGGTTCTTTCCAACAAAATATGAATGCTTGGAAAAAATCTATCAAAGCATAATAGTAAGCAATAGCTTAGACAATGCAGTGAGTAGTTTGAAAAAATGCCTCAAAGAAATGTGGTCTCCTATGGTAATGGAATGCCATTCCATAACCATAGGAGACCACATTTCTTCTAGGATTTTTTCAAATAGCTCACCGCCTTTTCTATGCTATCAAATTTCACATCCTTCTATTAATTAAGTGAGTTTACATTATTTAATTAATTTATTCTAATTTATCATTTCTGATTAATTAAATAAACCTTATTTATTTAATTATGTCACTAATTTGAAAAATCCACCATTCATTATTTTGTAAATATTATATCTTATTAATAAAAAAATTGCTCTACTCATGAATGTGAAATTTACAAACAACAAATTCAAAAATATCTTTGCAAAATTTTAAAGGAGAATCTATCAAAAAATTATAAACAATAAGGCTGATTCCTTCAAAACCTCGAAAGACTTTATCATACAAATATGAGGAAAGACTACTGAGGCATAAAGATTTATCACAATGTATCAGAAGAGAAGGAAGAATCTAAGTGAAGATCATCCAAGAACATACTTCAGGGTCTTACATTATGTGACATGGCCAAATAATTTGGAAATCAAAACAAGAAACAAATGGTGACAAGATGGAAGGATAACATCAGGGTTAGGGAAGAGTCAAAGCTATAGAAACATAATCTATGTCATTTGGACAAAATCATAACCAAGCAACAAGATCAAAGAAAAATGAAAGGATTGAAGCCCAAAACATAGAACAAAGAAAAAAATAGAAGGGGGAAAATCTATAACGGAGATAGTAGAAAACTTAAAAAGGGAAAATACTAAAGAAAACTACAAAAACCCTAAATTTAGGTCTACACAAAAAGGACCGAAAGTTCAAAAATTAGAACCCTTAGAAATTGGTGTTATAGAAGAAATTGAAGAAGACACAAAGATGCTAAAAAAGGTGGCCATTTTATGCAATATTATTGGACTCAAAAGGGAAAGGAAGTATATAAAGGATAGGGCATAGAGGAAGATAAAAAAAAATCATGGAATAAAGTTCCTACCAAGAGGGTTCTTTATAATAGTATTCCTCAAGGAAGAAGATAGGAATATAGTCTTGAAAAAAGGTTTGGAGGATTTTGAGGGATGCTCGGTCTATATACAAAAGTGGGAAGAGAATTTTAACCCAAGAAATCATGGAGTATATAGCAAAGCGAAATGGATAAGATTATACAACCTCCCTATAGAGTATTGGTTAGAAGAGTGCCTGGAGAAGATAGGGAGAACTCTGGGCACATTAATAGAGATCGACACCAAGCTACTAAAAGAAAACTCCTACCTATATGCCAGACTCAAGATTGCTGCAATTAAGCATATCCCTAAGGAAATAAAGCTAAAATCAAAAGCAACCTAACCTAGCTCCAGGAAATTGAAAATGAAGCCTAGGTATCATATTGTATAAATTACAATTGAAGGAATCACAAGATAGAAGAATGTAAAGCACAATCAAAAACCAAAAATTTTTGGAGAAGAAAAGAAAAAAAAGTTGAAGAAGCAAAGAAGGTTGCCCCAAACAAGGAAAATCTAGAATATCAAGAAAAATAAAAATAGAAAGAAAAACCAAATTCAGGAAAAATAAAGGAAATCCTAGAAAAGGAAAATGAAGAAAATTTAGCAGCCCAAATGATTTTACCAGAAGAAAAATTGAACATTGAACAGTTGGAGGAGGAGGAAGATCTCAACTTAGATAGTGAGAATGAAGACTATGATGGACTAGATATTATTAAGAATAGGAACATATCCCAAATAGTGGCTCAACTCCTAGAACTTGCAAGGGAAAAGAAGAGAAAGAAAGGAAGTAAAACTGATAAACGAAAAAGAGAACAAATGGCTTTGGAAAAAGGCCTAAAAAGCATCAAGAATTTCTTAAAAGAAAAGAAGGGAGAAGAGCACTCCCAATAGGAGGAGCCATGATTGTTATGACATGCAATGTGAGGGGCTTGACCGCCCTAATCAAAAGATGTCTAATAAAGTGTCAACTAGAAAAAATAGAGGCAAACATCCTCCTATTACAGGAAACAAAAATCGAAGATGTGAATAAAAGAATAATGCATATGGGAGGATGGGAGGAATCCCTCTCAAAATCATTTGGGATAATAGGTGTCCTATGGATTATTTGGTGGACCAATTCAACAACAGTGAAAATAATGGCCAAAGAAGCGAACTGGATGCTTTGTGAGGCAAAGAGCTTTAAAAGCGATCTATAGACTTATATTTTGAACATATACAGACCATTTAAAAATCAGGAAAAAGAGGTTTTGTGGAACACCTTAAGCCAAAAGGTAGTAGAGTTAGGGTAAGAGAATAATAATGGGTGGTGACTTCAATGCACTGCTAAGGAGAGAAGAGAAATATGGAGCAAAGAATGTTGTGATAGTCTCAATGGAACTGTTTGGAAACTTCCTAGCCAATAATAATCTCCTAGATGCCCAAACAAGGAATGGAGCATATACTTGGTCAAATAAAAGAAGTGGAATGTGGTGCATAAAGGAGAAACTTGATAGATTTATATAATCACAAGATTGGCTAGCAAATAATAAGAGCCTAGAAGCAACAATCATCCCATTGGTAGGATCAAACCATTTTCCAATCAAATTAGTAGTCAAGGAGGCAGACAATATTCCAAAATCATACTTGAAAATGGAAAAAATGTGGTTGGAGAAGGAGGAACTGGTGGGCCTAATAGAACAGTGGTGGAAATCAGGCCCAAAATATATAGGCATGAGGAGTTTCATCTTTATAAACAAACTAAAACATATCAAGAAAAATTTCTTCAAGAATGGAATAAAGTGGTGTTCAAGAATATAGTTATAGAAAAAATAAAGAATTGAGGGAGAATTAGAAATTTTAAACACCAAGGTAATGGAGGCAGGAATGTACCAAGAAGACTATCAAAAGGAAAAGGTCTTATTGGAAGAATATAATGAATTGCTAGCTAGAGAAGAAGAGTATTGGAGAGCTAAATCTAGGGAACTGTGGCTAAAAGAAGGGGATGAAAATACTAGTTTCTTCCATAACACAACCAGAATTAAAAAATCATATAAGAAAATAAGTGAGATAGGACTGCTAGATGGGACTAAAATAGAGAGCCCAGATGAAATAAAGAAGGAAGCAATAAGGTATTACAAAAAAAATTTGGCACCAAATGGGGATAATGATATACTCAATGATAGTAAAATTTTAGAAAATATTCCAAAGCTTATAACTAATGAGGAAAATACTATCTTGGTTGGACCTTTCACAAGGGAGGAAATTAAGAAATCAACATTACAATTACACCCAAAAAAATCTCTTGGACCTGATGGATTCCCAACACTATTCTACCAAAATTTTTGGAATTTCCTAGAAGAAGAGGTTTGGGAGTTATGTGAAGACTTTAGAAGGAAAAAAAAGTTCGTTAAGGTTATGAATAATACTATGATAGTCTTAATTCCATAAAAAGAAGCATGTTCCATTTTTGGGGACTATAGACCCATTTGATTGTGTAACATAGTTTATAAAATACTATCCAAGGCATTGGATAATAGACTGAAGACTATACTAGAGAAGATAATATCACCAAATCAAAGTGGTTTCACACTTGGAAGGGATATAGTGGATAACATAATACTTGCAAATGAAGCTCAAGTATGTTGATCAAACTAGATGTAAGCAGTGCATTTGTAAAGTTAAATGGAGATTCCTATTGAGAATAATGGAGAAGTTTGGCTTGTGCAAGGATTGGACACAAATGATGTATCAATGCATATCCTCAGTAAATTACTCAGTTCTTATAAACATCTCACCATGCGGGTTCTTTGAAGGCACAAGTATTATTAGACAAGCCCAGACCCAATCTCACCCTTCCTATTTGTGATCATGGCAGAGGCCCTCAGTAGACACATAACAACATATCAAAACCATGAGGAATGGAGAGGGATTTAAATTGAAAGGGAGATAGAAACCACAACACATCAATAGTTTACTGACAATACTATCCTTCATGGGAAAGCCTCAATAAGGGAGGCTAAAACAATTAAACAATGTATGGAAGAATATATAGAGGCATAGGGGCAACATATAAACAAGGAAAGATCAAAGATATACTTCTTTTACACAAAAAAGCTTTGCAAAAGAGGATTGCTAAGACTCTAGGATATTCAATAGGAGAGATACCTTGTAAGTACTTGGCGGTACCCCTATTTAAAGGTATGATTAGATTAAGTTTATGGGAATATATATTAGATAAATGCAATGATAAATCCAAAAATTGGAGAGGCAAATGGCTGACCATAGCTGGAAGAATAACAATGATTAAGTCATTCCTATCATCCATATCGATATTTCCGATGTCATGTATGCAATTAACTGCTAAAGAAGCATCAGGATTGTAAGGCATACTAAAATGATTTCTATGGGAAGGCTTCAATGAGGAGCACAAGATCCCACTGATTCACTGGGACACAGTATGTAAAGCACAAGCATAAGGTGGGGTAGGAATAAAGAATCTAAAGGCTCAAAACTTGTCCTTAGGTGCCAAGCTAATATGGAGAATGTATCAAAAACTAGAAAAACTATGGTGTAGGGTGATGCAATATAAATACCTTGACAACCAAAACCTGAAAATAATCTTAACAATAGAGTAAAAGTACAAACTTGTGTCACACTTTATAAAGGAATTAGCCAACATGAGAAAATGTTCTCAACTTCAACCACATAAAAGTGGTATTTATGGTTTGAATTTTAAAATGATGTAAACTAATAAATTGTAGAAGTTTTGCTAAAGTTTATTCCTGTAATTTTCCAATTTTTTTAAATTTTTTTTTGATGTATTTTTATCAATTTAAAAATAGATTTCGTTATGCTAAAAATTTCAAGAAAAAGTGACGTGCAGTTGACGTCAAGAAACATACAGAATTTTTTTTCATTTTCTCCTGATTTTTTTTTCCTAGATAGCTGACTTCAATATCTAAGGCATGGAAAAAAAAGAAAAAAGAAAATTTGATGTATATTTTTCTCGTAATAACATTTTAAAGTCAAAATAACCCGAATTTGATAGTTTTTAGTTGATGTCAGCTATTATTTTTTTTTCATTTTCAAAAAATAAAATATATCCTTTTGAAGAGGATTCTCTCCTCTAGGGCATCATATATTTTGCAATTTGTTTTATTATGATTTACTATTTTTTATTTAATTTCAACTGAGCCTTTTTTTGACTTTGAACAACCTACTTGCAATATTTTCAAATATTTATATACTAAAATTAATCAATATACATATATATATATATATATATATATATATATATATATATATATATATATATATATATATATTTGGATTCAGCACTGTGAGCTTTACAAAAGGTTATTTTTATTTTTTATTTAAAAAAAAAAATTGATTGAAGAAATATTCAGTAGAAGTTTAAAATTTCTAGAAATTTCATAAAATGGTGACTTTTTTGCCATGTCACCTGCCATGTGGATATATTCAAATTTGATATTTTGATTGTTTCCAATTTCATCAAAATTCTTTCCGTTTTCATCAATTTTGTACTAAAACATAAAATGGACGATCTTTTAATTTTTTGAATATGTTTTTTTAGATTTTTCCTATTTTTCCTGCAATTTTTATTGAAATAACTATTTAAGTCAGCTTTTACTAGTCTTTTTTTGGCTTTTTCTATTTTTTATCCATTTTTTAATGAACTATTTCTGTTATGATTTACTTGTTGCTTCTAAATCACTATTTAATACTAAAAAACAAGATACTTTTCTAATCATTTGCATTTGTCACAGGGTTGAATAGGAAAATCAAGCATCTAATACATAAGATTTGGTAATTTTTTTTAATTTATTTTTTGTTCTGATGTTTATATGTTCATTGATAGATTATTTTATGTTCATGCTTATATTTTTCATTGTGTTTTACTATGAATATTTGTAGCTAATGATTGGACTAACAAGTGGTGTAGGTGTCAACTATCGAAGACTAATATTGAAAAACTACTAATCTATGGTTTTGCAGGACGTTTGGCCTAAGACTTTTTATTTGTGAAACCAATTGTCTTTTAGCTTAGAACACATTTCAATTGGTGCATTAAAATGAACAATTGTCTTCCACCATATAGATTTAACTAGGGGATGAGTGAACACTGTTTGTTATGCTTGAGATGGTAGGGAGTATGCTCTCATCCTGTGCAAACTTGGTGATCAGAAACCAAACCCATCGTCTATGTGTTTAATCATTTAGAGGGTATACCTTGGTGGGAAAAAGTACTCACCCCAAGGGAACAACCCAACCAGTAACAGGCTAAAGCCAAGCTACTTCCAGCCAGTATATAAAATGGGTGCTTGAGGAAAGTTCAAGTACCACGAGTGCGGATGTGTTATGCCAACAAGTGAATCCCCATAAACCATGTAGAGCGTAACCTTTGCAGGCTGGGAATCCTCCTAATTGGAGCTAATATTTTTGCATGTATAACCACTCAAACGTATGCCCTTACTATACACCTCTTGTTTGTAGTTTCCAAAATCCTTTTCTATTTGTTGATGCAACAACGGTCGTTGCCAAGGCATACACATTCTCCCAATTCTTAGTAGAGGTGAAGAGTCTGTCATGGGAGATTCATGAGGGCTTGAAGATTGGTTGACCTGAGAAGTGAGTGCCATGGAGGGGAGCTCGTGTGGCCAAGCTTCTAAGTCACCCGCTAAGAATAAGTGCGGTTGGGGAAACCCACACAAAATCTAGTGAATATAGTCCTTGCCAATCTTAGAATTTGTGCTTGTATTGTTAAAATCAAACATTTTTTCTGCTATGTCTTGCACGTGTGTTCAAAAATAGACTTGAAATAAACATCACACTTAGTAATTTGAAACACCTTAAACCTTGCAAAACCCCAAAACGTCAAACAACAAAAACATCCAAAATGAACCTATCATTTAGATTTCTTGGGGTTATCAGTCCTTCAATTCTGATCTTTCAATCCTTGCATTCTCCCTAGTCCTTGCATATCCACTATTGCTCAAACAAACCTTTAGCTTGCACTTAGACTACTTTTCCTAGGTCTTGAAATCAAACCATTGGCTATCTATCGCTCGCATCACTTGAGGTTCATCATCCTTAAGTTAGGGAATATACCATTATCCTTGAGTGGGGAAATCCTTTTGGAGTCCATCATCTCCTACATACCCTCTCTTGATCATTAATCCTTGTTTATATCCATCATAACACAAGTAAAGCCTTTACATCATAACCAACTTTGGACCTAGATTTTCCTTTGAGCTCTTGCATTCTTAGCTTGTTATATCATACCATACCATTTTCATATCCCATCTTAGAATGATATCCTTTTATTTCTTCCTAGTCTTAGGTCTCATACACTATCTTACCTTAGATTGAAGTTCAGAACAATCACATATGACCCCTAGAACAAGAGCAAAAATGTTTGAAGAAGAAGGGAACCCTTGGGGAAAAGACTTTGATGGGGAAGATCACATTAGTGTTGCAACTAGTGAAACAAGTGAAATTGAGGATGAAGAAATAACCCAATCCACTATAAAAGAAGCTCTTAATGATAATAGATTCACTAAACTTCTTACAAAGGTGGTCAAACATAACCCACAACAATACTTCTAATTAAAGAACATACAAAAGCTACAATGGATCAAATTTATGTCTTAGATGATCAAGAAGAGCCAAGCATGACGAATGATAAGGCCATAATATCCTATCGACTAGGAACATCCACTTTTATCAAATAAGGCTTTCTCACAGAGGAGAAGATTCCAGACAATAGTTTCCACATACATAATGATGGATTTACATCTTGTTTTCACTGTAAGAAATAGTCATACCTCCATGATATTAAGGGACACTTTATCCAATGCAAACATCAAAAATTTTGAATGCACGTTATTTTTGTGTATGCAGGTGAATTCAAACCTAAGCAATTTGTGATGGGAAATAAAAAGACAAGAACAAGGTTGTATGATAAGAAAAGAGATAGTAGAAATGTGGATGAAACTGAATCTTTTGAAGAAGAACCCATGGAAATTGATGACGACCAAGGAGTACAGGTACCAGGACAAACTAAAGGTGGTCATAGAAATATTTTCCTTGGTATGGAAAATATTATAGACATGGATGATGAATCCATTTTTAATAGTATTTCATCTAAAGATATGCTACCTGAAAGCACAATAAAATTACATAGCAAAAGAATATGGGATGAATATTTTGAAGAAAATTCTATAGTTGGAAGAGCATAGTCATTTGCAAAATTATTTAGGAGGAAAGAAATGACCCCTGTTTTGGAGTTGTTAAGGGTTGATAATAAGAGAAAGTCATCATGTTCAGTATAGAAACCAATAGTTGAAAACCGGCAAGAAGCATTGAATTCTATTGAAAGCAAGAGTCGAGCTGTTGATTTAAGTGTTGCACGTAAAGCATTGATGATGGTAATTTCTAGTAAGAAATTATCACATAGAAGAGAAGTTAAATTAGTTTCTAAATTACTCAATGTTTCTAAGAGAACTGTTCAAAGATATATCAAAAAGAGAAATAGATTGGATGGAAATCTTGAGAATAATTGGGTAAATATTTGTAGGGTTCCCCAAAAAGATAAAATCTCAGAAGATGTATAGGAACAGGTGATTGAATATTGGACCAGCCACTCTCATGTTTCTTCCAATAGAAGGGACACTATAAAAATAAAAGGTGCAGATGGTAAAAAAAATTCACATCTGAAACATTTTATAGATATAACTCAAAGTGAGGTTTTTGAAGCATTAAAGCAAGAATTTTCAAATGTGAATATTTGTTAAAGGATTTTTTTTAGACTA
>VDFB02110610.1:271807-308713 GCA_007258455.2 Sequoia sempervirens | reverse complement strand
CTAGCATTGACTATAGGTTGACTCAAAAGGGGTGGTGTTGTCAACATTAATGGCAAAGGATGCAGAATATTTTGCGGCATATCGAAGGCAAAAGGGTTATTGGGATAGGATATTTGAGGAGCTCCCATGACTGAGATTGTGGAATGTGGGGGATTGTTAACATGATAAAGGATGGCATTTTTGAATTCAAGTTGATACCAACCCTCCACTGGAGGAACATTGGGTATGCATGAACCACCTGGTGCATTTTGTGAACCTTGGGGTATGTTAGATGTGAAATTGCTATACTTGGATAGGTCAACATTTGATGGAGGTTTGAAACCTTTTTCAATTAGGTGGGCCAAGATTTCTTCCCCATGTTTTTCGAACACGCGAACTGTCATTTCCACATTGGTGGGGTTACTAAAATGTTCCTCAAGTGTGAGTTCGGGTTGATTGACCATGTTCTCATCTTCGGGTGGTGATGTGTTTTGAAGGTCAGTGCTAGACTATGATGATGTACCATGATGAGGATCTCAAGGGTTGTTTGTACCATTTTTGGGATCTTGTGAGACATTTGTCGCATTATTGAGATCTTGAGGCATATTTGGTTGGGAACTTTGAGCTTGTTGTTCGGCCATTTGTTTCTTGATTTGTGACCTAGTTTGAACGGGAAAGCAAAATAGCAATGGGAGGATTGTAATGAGACTAGGCTTTATGCAAGGATATCCTAGGTAGAAAGTTTCTTTTGGATTGGATAAAGATCAATTGATTGGGTGATGGGATTGCATATGATTAATTGGATGATTGGGGCAAGATTGGAATTGGATAATTTGGATTCATATTGGATTTTGATTAAATAATTGGGTTTTAATTGGATGATTGGGTGGGATTGATCAAATAGTTGGATGATTGGATGATATCAGTTGTTTGGATCAATTGGATAAGTTTGATTTGGATTTTATGATGAATTAGGGTTGGTTGATGGAAGGGATTCTAAACCCAATTTTGGAAATCACCCTAGGTGGCTTAAGGCGTTGGTTGATCGAATTAAAGGATGAATTTGCGGCACTGAATCCACCTCAACATGGAAATGGATTGATTTGGTTTGATGATGTTGACCTTCGACACCGAATCCATCTCAGGATAGAAGTGCATTGATTGGGTTGAAGACAATGATTGATATCTAGGATAACGATCAGGTTCAACCACCTTAAACAATTTGGATAATAACTTCGAAAACAAGGTTTAAGAGATTCGATTTGAAAGGTGATGAACGATTCCCACTAAATATGTTTTAAAGGTTCCTATATGATGGGGGTAATGTCTAAGTGATCTTGTGGAGAAATGCAAATGTTTAAATCGCAGCAAATGACAAGGTTTTAAGTTCCCAATTGGTTTTTCTTTAAATGATGAAACAGTGGAACGAATTCCCTAAATGATGAAATGAATTTTGGAAAGGATAAATAGACGTTTGAAATGGGTAAACGGGGTTTTGAAATAGTCAAACAGAAGTTTGCAATAATTAAATAGAAGTTTGGGATGGTTAAACGGGAGTTTGGAATAATTAAACGAAAGTTTGGGATGATAAAATGGAAGTTTGGAGTGGCTAATCGTAAGTTTTGAATGGTCAAACAAAAGCTTGGAAAGGTTAAACGGGAGCTTGGAAAGGTCACACGGAAGTTTAGGGTGGCTAAACGGAGGTTTGGAGTGGTTAAACAGAGGTTTGGAGGCTAAACAGGGTTAAATTGACTATTCAGGGGGTGAAAATTCACCCCTCTGCGGTAAACTGGAGGTAAAATCCACCCCTCTATGGTAAACCAGAGGGAAAATCTGCCCCACTGCAGTAAACTATAGGGAAAGTTCGCTCCACTGTGGGAAATAGAGACTTGGTTTGGATGGAAACGACTATGGAAAAGGCTTAAAATGACAACAATGAGGCTCACTTGTCAAAAAGTTTACTGGTTTCTCATAAGAAGACACTTCAAACAAGCATAATCCTATGATTAGTGTTAAGGGTATGGCTAATAAGGTCTTAATCTAGTATGTACAAGGCTTCAAGGGAGTCCTCGATATACTCTCGGTACGTGAGGCACAATCGTGAACACCAACCTGTCACAAGTGTGAGTCGAGAACCCCAGCAAGATACTGAAAGGCTCAGACCATCTCTTCACATCTATCTAGGTATCACCCTAGCTTCGACACTCTGCCAAACATGATGTGACTAGATTGACGTACAACTTTCGCTCTCCCCCTTTCTATACCTTGTCGATACACGTGGTTGGAATCATCCCTTGGGGTGATGAAATCCCCAAGTAGGTCCCACTAAAAAGAAGGCACTAATCATTTCCAGCTACTCCCCAGGCTCACACGAAGTGCAAGGGGAAAGCAAAAACAAATTAATAACCCCTTGGGTGACACAAAATAGACACAGCAAGCAGTAAGTTTTACTTCCTCCTAGTTAATTATGTTCCTAGATTAATGAAAACAACAAGGAAAGCTTTTAAAATCTGAACACACGGATGACCCTGCAAACAAGTGTTAGTTATTTTAACCGTCGTTCTTCATCAATCATGAGAATATGCTGCAAAATGTTAACAAAAAACACCAATATCCTTGCAACAGATAATGCTAGGGGGTTAGGGTCAAAAAACAGCAAAAACAAAGCTAAAACAGTCGTTTTACCTCCTAAAATGTTCTATTTTTTGGCATATCCACCCCTCTACAGCAGTTTTGGAGGGAAAATTTGCCCCTCTATGACAAAGTGTTAGAAAACAAAATCCAAGCAAGGGAAAATATGCCCCTCTACGACAAAGTGTCAAAAAATAGATTTAAAATAGGGCAAATCTGCCCCACTGTGAACACCTGTCAGAAAATAAAGTCGGAATAGGGAAAATCCGCCCCACTGTGAACACCTATCAAAAAATTAAGTTAGAATAGGGAAAATCCACCCCACTATGAACACCTGTCAGAAAACAGAGTCAGAATAGGGAAAATCTGCCTCGCTGCGAACACCTGTCAGAAAATAGAGTCAGAATAGGGAAAATCTTCCCTACTGCAAACACCTATCAGAAAACAAAGTCAAAATAGGGAAAATCCACCCCGCTGCTAACACCTATCAGAGAATAGAGTCAAAATAGGGAAAATTTTCCCCGCTGCGATCAAAAACACACAAAACAGGACGGGACTGGGGAAAATTCGCCCTTCTGCAGTAAACTATTAGAAAACAAAATGTGCACTAGGGCATATCCGCCCCTCTACGGTAAATTGGAGGGCGTATCCACCCCTCTGTGGTAAACTAGAGGGCATATCCGCCCCTCTGCGACATGTTCCTACAAACAATCTTAACAACAGCAAACGTGAAATGAAAGAACCTGTTTGTGGGTCCCACTAGGCGTGCCAGAAATGTGATCTTAAATGTTTATCCTATCTTAAAGATGCAAAAAAACTATTATGCAATAAGGAAAAACAAAAAAGACACCTCAAATATTAGCCTAAGGAATTGATAACACAAAGAAATAAGATAAAAAGATAACAAGTGATTATACCTTCTTTGTGTTGTTGAAATACCTAGGTTGGCCATTGATTTTCAAATGCTTGTGTGCTCCTTGGATGGCTAGATGCAAGATGAATAATGTGATGTTTTGATGAGGCTACAATGGCAAGATGCAATGCTAATGCTGGTGGCTAAGTGGCTTGGCTAAATGATGTTTGATAATTGAGTGGGAAATTTTGTAGCATAAGGGTGCAAATGGCTAATTATCGTTAAATGCATTAGAAGAGGGGAGGTATTTATTGAAGAATTTGAATTCTCTAGAGAATTCAACGGTTTAGATTAAACCACAAAGGCCAAGATGAAGGGCTATGGTGAGTTGAGAACTCACAAACCCTCACATCTTGACATGTGGAGGGTGAAATGGCCTAGGATGGATGATGTGTAAATGAGGTGGAAGGACGGTACATGAGGTGGAGGAAGGAAAAATACCTTGGGGGATGAGAAGATTTCCTCAAAAAGGAACTTCGTTTCCCCAAGTGAAGGTGAAAATGACACTTGAGGAATTTTGGAATTTCTCAAAAATCTCCATGGGAAATGAGAAAGTAGTTTGAGAAATAAATGTGAATTCAAAATTCACATGCTTGGGAGAATCTAGTGGATAAGACAGGGTTTCCAAAAGGGTGGGAATTTTCCACATGTGAATGATGTGACAAGTCAAATGTTCTAGAAGTTGCATGGGGATAAGATAAGCCTTGGAAGGATAAAATGTGAATTAAAAATTCACATGGGGAAGAGAGGAACCTAGGGTGAATAAATGTGAATTAAAAATTCACACGGGAAAGAGGGTCAATGCTAAGTATGGAATATGTAAGAGGTTGACCAAAAGGGTATGCTAAATGTGGCAGGATGATTAGATTATGGTTGTGCAAATACATTATTAAGAAAATTAATGAGGGATTAGAAGCAAGTGGCAAATGTAAGAGGATGTGACATTAATCTTGATTAAGATGTGCACATCCTAATCATGAATTAAATAAATTAATCCAAATTAGAAGAGGGTTATGGAGGATGTGACAAGGAGAGAGAAAAATGAGGAATTAAAATTGGTTTAAAAAGCCCAATGACTAAATTAAATAAAATTGACATGTTTATTTAATTTAGAGAGGAAAAGAGGGGTAAGGTAAAGTATTTAATTATTTGATTAAATACTTTAGGAACCTTAGGCAGAAAAATGAAATATTAATTAAATCAATTATTTAATTAATATTAATGAAATAGACGAGTAAAGTGGACAAATTTGACCATATGGAAGTGGCCAAATTTAGATGTCTACAATTAGGATTTCATTTGCTTTTTCATTGTGTTGTTCATTCTTGTTTCCTATTTTGACCATTGTTAATGGATTTCATGGGGAATCTTGATTCTTACTTACATTTGATCTAATTATGTGTTTGTTTATTGTGTTTTGTGGGTATTAGTATTGGGTTTGTACATTTGGTGCTAGAAGGAGGCCAAATCTCAAGTTTAAATCATGTTTTTATCAAAAAAATTGTGTTTTTTTCTATTTTTTGTGTGTCTACAGGGAACTGCACCGCTATTAGTCCAGCGTCGCCATACATAACCGCTTGCAGTCCAGCATCGCCATACAACACCGCTTTAAACTTCAAACCGTGTCGCTTTGTCTTTCCCGCCCAAAATTCAAAAGTGTGAACTCCACCGCTGGGTCAATTCGAGGTCGCTAACTTTTTTAAACTCCAAACTGCACTGCTGGGTAAAAGTCTGATGCAATCATGTTCTTTGTTTTGTTGCAGAGCACCGCTTGCAGAATTAGCGGCACCATATAGCACCACTAGGTTCCTCAAACTGCACTGCCTATGCAGACTCTACCGCTGGAGTGAAGTAAAAAGTGAAATTCCAATTTTTTATAACATGTGCTTTTTTAAAATTTTAATCATCTAGGTTATTGATTGCTTTCCTGACCTCTATTTTGCAGTTCTAACTAGTTTTTGTATGTGGGCTTAATCAAAGGTGGAGAAAAGAAACTTAGTGGAAGTTTCATAATGACATCATCATCTCATGATATCAAGTGTTTTTGAACACTTTAGTGTTTGTTGAACACTCTTAGAGAATTCATAATTTCTCTTAAAGATTTGTTTCTTTTCATGTGCTTAGGCATACTGAATTTCTTTTGGGCTCTAAAAAGAACACTACAAAGGCTTTCAATTTTTGTTACAAAGGGTTTAAAAATAACTTTAGGACAAACTCACTAGATTTGGTTTGAGGATTAATAATTGAATAAGGCAATCTCCATATTTCATTTTTGGTGCTCTAAAAAAAATCAAATCATTCCTTTGTGGATTTAAACTAAACATGTGCTACTTTGTTTTGTAATTACTTACTCAAATTAATACCATTTAAAATATGTATGCGCTTCTCTTGTGCCTCACTACGATCTTGAGAATCAAAAGGCTTTTTGGTGATCTTAAGCTTGGTAGAGTGATTTCCTCCACATTTCATTTTGGAATTAAAATTGAACACATCTTGCAAGTGTGAGTGGAACATATAGTGTGTGTTCTCTTTTTGTTTCTCAACAAAGATTGATCAAACTACGGATATGTTTTTTCACTTTTGTTTATCTTAGAGGGCCTACCTTGTGGGAAAAAGTAATCACCCAAGGGAACGACCCAACCGGCAACACGCTAAAGCCAAGCGACTTTCAATCGGTATATAAGTATGGGTCTTTGTTGAAAGTCAAGAATCACGATGGTCATCCCAACGAGAAGGGCAGCAATGGTCTCTCATCGAATGTGTGATCCCCCATGAACGGAAAGTCCGTATTAAAACCCTTGTTTAGAAAAGGCCAAAATCCTTGATCTATTTGTTGGTGCAAGAATGGTCATTTTGAAGCCGCCCCACACTTCTATGGCTTCTATTAGAAATGGAAAGTATTCCATGGGAGTTTCATGGGTACTGATGCTTGGCCACCTCGTATAAGTGAGTGTCGTGGAGGGGAGCCAGTGGGGTCAAGCATCTAACCATTTGCTAAAATTAGGCATAGTTGGACTTGTCCAAGTGGGATTCAACAAATATAGTCTTTCATATCCATAGGATTGTGCATGTTCTTGGAAACAAAATACTTTTCTTGTTTGTAAACATTGGGTAAACAAACATTCAACATTATCGTCGAACTTCAAACCCTTTAGGAAGCAAATATCTTTGACAAAATTCATGTGTTATTGCTTTCCCTGGGGATTCTATCTCTAGAGGTTTCTAAAAATTTGAATTTATATTTCAATTTGCTTACTAAATTCAACAATAGGTAACTTTTTCCTTGATTTCATTGAAGTTCCACATAATGTACTTTTGTGGGATGAAAAGAAGTTAAGACATTGGACATCTAGTTCAAAACCTAATCAAGAATTATTTGTGGTAAAAAGAAGTCACTAAGCAAAGCTAAGAACAATTTAACCCCACACATATATGTCTCAAATGATTTCACGCAAGATAAAAATATAGAAACCAAATTCAAAAGCTCTTAGTCCAAAATAACACCAAAAGCATCTCTCAACGCTCTACAAATTCAGACAAAGATTACTTTTTAAATTTTACATAAGAGCTTCAAGAAATAGTCCCAGTTTGTACTCATTCTATTATTTCCAGAATCCAAATATTTTTTGAGAATTTTAGCATCTTGTTTAGAGTAAGGTGTGTTCTTCAAAATTGAGGTCTTGTAAAACAAGATTCCTTTTAGGTGCACATAGGATCAAATCAAAACCTTCATCCATCTTTCAAACATCAAACCAAAATCATCTCACCAACAACTCTTGAAAATCTTGAAATCATCCTTCATGCTAGACTTTTTGGAAAATCCATGAATCAAAATCTTTGAATCAAACATCAAATCATCTTGTTTAGCTAGGTCTATGTAGATGCATCCTTCTCCATATGCTTAGTTGAATTTTCATCTTGTTTGGTTAGGTGTGGGTAGATGCATCCTTCTCCCTACACTTAATCAAATTATCCTCTTGTGAGCAAGTCTATCCCATAGATAACATCCAACATCTTGGGATCTATTTGTTCATTATCCAAAATAAAAAAAATCCAAAACCAAATCAAGGTCAAATCAGAGAATCCAAGAATCCAAAATCCAAAAAAGTCCCAAAAAATTCTAGCATCCCCTCAAGATCTTCTAAGAGTTCCACCATCCATTTCATCCATCTTTCACACATCTCATCATCACACCCTTTAATCCTATTATCCCAAATTTTCTCTTTTGTGCCTAAAGTTAGATCAATCCAAAGAATTAGAGATTCATCTCCCACATTCCTGAAAATTGATCCCTATTTTATGGTTCAAAATAGATCTCAACACAAGAGGAACAGGCAATATAAACTTGCTCCATACATCATGAGTGATCTAATTCAACCAAACTTTCAAAGCCTTACAATGTTGATTGATTATCAAAACTCACATTTATACAATCCATACATGATATCATTACCTCCTACAAACTTCAATGGTACAAAAAATGTGAGTTTTCCCAATCCAAATTTTGGAACATCTTTCCCTATGGTAGATTTAAATCAAAGTCCAAACCTACAAATCTGTCAACCAAACAATCAATGCATAAGTCTTCAACAAAGAAAAATTATCCCACCAAATCCATACATACCAATTTTGAATACACCAAGTACAAGTTTACCAAACATGAACATTTCAAATCCACACTTGGTAAACTTTGGGATGGATATGTTTGTGAATCATATGAATGTTGTTCAAAGTCCAAACAAGATGTTAACAACTACATGTATTGATCCAAGTCAAGGTAACACCATGCAAAATCAAAGTTACCTAAATCAAGACAATTTGATTCCCAACCACAACAATGTTCAATTTCAACCTATCATGCCAAATCTAAACATCATCCCAAATCAGAACATTGTCCAAAATCAATCACCACTAGGTCAAATCTCACAAGGTAACAAACAAAAATATACACCGCTTGGGAAACCAATCGAATCAATCATGCAATATTTGGTGCAGGAAAAACTCATCACAGTTCCCACCTATGAGCATTATCAAGAGCCCTTAGTGAAACCGCTATGGTACAATGAAAATCACCTTTGTGATTATCACAAAACAAAGGGACACACAACATCAGATTGCATTAGGCTCAAAAATCTCATCTAGGACCTTATTGATCAAAAAAAAAATGTATTGGGAACAATGATCAAGATTCAACCACTAGCGATAGTAGTGATAAACTCAACCAATAATCATGTTGAAAATGTCTCTACATCATCCAATGAGTCGGGGGACATATCTCAAGAATTTATTCCAAAGCATGATCAACATCTTTCACCAAGGTCTAGCAATGATCCTTTCCAAGACATATGGGCATCATTTGACCTCATGGTTACAAATACTATAGGGATCCACAACTCAAATTTTGAGCCACTTCCTATGCCTAATGAAGATATCCAAGAGCCCTTTATAAGCAATCCATTCTTTAAAATTGACCCATGTCAAGAACTTGATCCAAAGCATGTCGAAAGCAATTCCGGAATCATTTGAGATCAAGAATTTGCATCTCGAAGCTACTACAATGATCTAATGGGAACTCTCCTATCTATACAAGATGTCACAAATGATGATCATATCCACATAGCACATACTCCTCCATCTACCCTTGAGATTCTTTCTTTGGATGGACATAGATGATCTTCATTCAGAACAGGATTCCTTACTCCTGACATTATTACACAAAAGGAGCAGGTTATTGATTCCTATAGTCAAACTAAGTTGTCAACATCAAGATTGGATATATCCCAAATTCAGATTGAGGACATCATGTATGAAGATATCCATCATTATCCACTCAAGGAAATATGTTAGACAGAACAGGATATTCTGGAGTCAGCAACGCAGCAAATTGAAATAATGTCATCTGCAGTGGTCATTTATCAGAGAATGCATTCTAAATAGGAACTCTCAAAACAAGTGGAATCAAAGCAGGAAGGTACTACTTCCACAATACTGCAATATTGCAACCAGCCATACAGCAACCAACTGTGTCATGAATCGTCATCCACCCATCACTCCATCCATGAAATGGGACCAACATCAAAAGAAATATTTGAATCAAAGTACAAAGAACGTTATCAAAGAAAAAGAAACAAAGAATGAAGGACAAATCAAATACACATGGATACCAAAAAATACAAAGAAAGATTATCCTTATCAAACTCCATTAGTCAAAGAAATTATGGGGAAAAATAAAAAAGGGAAAAGTATCCATCAAAGATGTCCACAAAAGAAAAAGTAGGCTTTTCAAGCAACATACAAAATATATCAAGAAGTTGGTCCTAATTCCATGCACACTTTTGTATCCACCCATCATTTCTCATCTTCCCAAGTTTGGAGAGTCAAAGGTTCCAAACTATCAACCAATCCATCTTTTATTCCTAAACACACTCCATCCATGCCTCCACACATGATATCCAGTTCTCACATTGACCATGTATTGGCAACAACCCTTTATCATAAGGATTCAAAAGGCATTATATTGCGATGTGCGCACAAAGACAAAGTTAACCCTACTATCAACAAAGCAGATCAGGAATCCCAAAAGTTGCATTCAAGTGCACGTATCTTGCAAAAGAAGCTTCTTCAAGCAGGATATCGATGGCACATTATGATAGAAGCATCTACATTGACACCACCAGATGGTTTAACATAGCTTAAAATCTTTCAGAAAAGTTCAAAAAAATATAAAAAAATATAAAAAATCCAAAAAAAAAATAGAAAAAGGATTGAAAACAGTAAAGAAAAAAAAAATCGTCCTCTAGTGAAAACCACTATGGTGACACTATGGATAGGTACCATGATGAAAACCTGGCAAACAGGTGTCATGTGTAGAATTGAGCATCCTCATGCACTAATTCAAGTGAAAGCATTTCATCCCATCCATAATAAATCCAGCATTCCATCCATCTTATCTGGAATAAATCCATTCATCCATGAACCATTTATCCAATCCATCTTCATCCATTCTACATCCATAGTCCAAGTTATCTTGATCCTCATAAAGTTTGGTTCACACTTTACACTTTCTTATGGTAAACATCTTGACATGAGTCATTTTCATTGATCCTATCCTACCCAGTATTATATGAGCCATGAAGCATTATCCTAATGAGCATCCTCTATTCGAACACCTTATCTTATCAAAAGATAATCCATATCCATCCATCCATACACCTATCCAATCATCCACCCATGGCATTCCATACATCACTAGACACTAGGGGCAAGTATTTACATCTTGCTTCGGGAATAAATCTTGATATATATCCTCCAACTTATGTGGTGATCCGAACATTGGCAAACGTAAAATCAAATTGGTCAACCACTTATGAGCAAAAAATCCAAATCACTAGCCCATGGCATATTTTGACAAGAAGGTGTTCCTTATTAAGTTTTATCTTCAATCGAACATTGATCCAAAGAATCAATATTAGTTGCATCTAATTTTCACGTTAACGTCACATCAAATCATCCAAAAACAATTTTGTTCCAAATCAAGCTTCAAAATCCTGATCAATCAAATCTAATCAATCCCTCATCATCTTGGGATATCCATCCTAATCCTCATGTTGCTTAATACTATCCTTGCATTGTTGTGTATCCTCAACAATGTTATCATCATCAATCCATCAATCTGATCAATCAACCCTAGCTTGGTTTTCAACAAAATACCAAACAGAGCACTGATATCGTCACACATATCCAAAATGTCAAAATCGCGCAAAAAATCCAAAAACATTCAAAACATATCAAAAATCAAAAAACACTCAAAAAGTCATAAAATGTCAAAAACATGGTATCTGAACTACGTCGTCTCTGAGCTTAAACATAGGAAAGGCTAATATTTTTATTAGTCCTCAAGGCCCCTAGGATAGGTCTTTAGGTTAGTCTCTTGGTCAAAATCTTAGAATACCCCAAAACATTGGAAAATTCAAAAATCAAAACATTCATAAAATCTCAAAAAAACCCAAAAATAGCCTCAAAACAGTTCAAAAAATACCAAAAACATCCAAATATTTCAAAAAAATCCATCTATCTCATCTCGCTTTCACTCGCAATAAACATCACTCATAATAAATCAATCGTCATCCTCAACCTTTGGCAAAATAATTAGAAACAATTCTAGCAGATCAAAAGTGAAAACTCAAGCATCAAAGTCTCAAGTCTAGGTCAGTACGTAAACAAGTTGGTCAACTCTTTGTGTCAAATAGCCTATCATCCAATCAGTCCCATATCAATCATTTGATATCATCATGTCCTAGGATGCATCCTTCCTACAATGGCCATCAACATCAGGCATCACCATAGTTTAGTCTTGGCTAGCAGTATTGAAGAACATTAACTTGTTTGTTTGCTTTATCTTTATCTTGTTGAACTTATCTTATTGCGCTCATTCCAAGGACCTCTCGATGATATCCAAACAAAAGGATTTAGAGAGATAGAAATGGGGCAACGATCATTATCTTTTTAACTGTTGTGTTTGTTGGATATTCTTGTAATATAGCTTGGTTATGCGTGCTTTTCTTGGTTTGTAGGGAAGGTATTTTAAGGGTCTTGTTGACCACATAGGAAGGCTTGCTTTTCTATGTTTTGGTCCAAGATGTCTAAAATATCTGAACTGCATTTTGAATAAGGTTCCATATGTCAGGTGTGAACAGGATTACTCCTATCTAATTCTCGAGTCAAAGTCCATCACACTAGATGCAACACCATCTTGGTTCTTAATACCTTCATGTATCGTACCTACGTGTGTTATCAAACATAAGATAATTGGCCCTTTTAAAATCCCAACTCCTCAATAAATATCATGATCATCATCTCTCATCATCATCGTGTGTCTTGTTGGAATCTCTTACTTTCTTCTATCATTTTCCATGCTAACATGGTACCATGACAGTTAATCACAAATCATTATCATCATTGAACTCATCCTACATCCACAAACCATCAGCATATTGCATATCATATCATATAGGAAATATTAAATCATATCACATGCATTTCATTTCCATCATTGCATAATATAGATTGGTTATTCAAATCATTTCATCATTTACACATTTGCATTCATTTGCATTAGCATATTCATAAATCATATAAAACATCATTTGCATTCATCATATCATATTATATCATCGTCATAATATCCATCGAACATACATAAGCACCATATCATCATCATAAACATCGCATAAATACATCACCATATAATGTAAAAAAGAAAAAGATTGCATTTTCATCCATTAGGGGAATAATATACATCTATTAGTCACATAATCATTAAATTTTGCATCATCATATCATAACAGAAAAGATACTGAAAAAGAAAGCATCTCATCACATTTGCATCATCACATAGAACATCATGCACATCATAACATCACATAACATTATTGCATCACATCATTTAAGAAAACATCATAGCATCATTACATCATATTTCATAACATATAGAAAATAAGATCCATCCATAAAGCATAAAGTAGAATAGGACACATCACATCGAATCAACGTCATCTCATATCATATATATCATCAGAATGCACACTGTCATGGTACAAAATTGGATCAAAATACACATGTATGTCAATAAGTACAATCAGCCCATCGGGCTATCAAAAAACAAGCCCATCGAGCACAAAAAGAATCTTGTCTCTAATCAAAATAAAGCCTAACCCTGCTAGTTGCTGCCCTCGCCACCTGCTCTCTCCCTGTGATCCTCTACGGGTCTGTGACCTATCCTTTGTGAAAATTTTGGAACTTGGGCTGCTCTCAGCATAGACTGGTAATAATGCAACCTATAATAGTCGACCTCCTAGATGGCCTCCCTGTATGATCGAAGCGATACTGTGCTCCGGGAGGAGGATGCAAACATACTCTCAATTTATTGTCATCTGCCCATCTCTATCGCTACCTGCAACTCCACAGCCTGTCTCTACTAGACTGCCTGGTCCCACTCTACCCGCAACTGATCTCTCTCAGTTGTAAGTGTTTGTACCTGGGCTTGTAGCTACAAAATATGACCATCTTTGGGGTCTGGTTGGAGAGGTGGTTGCACGGGTAGCTTATCCTAGCCCCCATCTCTGGGTGGTGTTGGGACCTTGTCATGTCATCCCTGATCCTGATCCTATCATCCTGGGTCTAGATCCTGTCTCTGCTGGCCCATTTGCGGATTTGGGAGTGGTTGATCATGTGGCCCCCCATCATGAACTGGCTGATGTGGTGGTCGCCCACCCCCTCCCTAATCCTGGTCCACGTCCCCTCGACCTCATCCTGCTCCCCTACCTTTGGCTCTGTGTCGGGCAGATGGTGTCCCTGGCACTGTCAAATGAAGAGGCGGCCTGAACCAATCCCTGTATGCCTGTGTGGTCCCTAGACCAGCCTATCCCTGATCATATTCTCACAGCATGGCTACCAGTTGCATAAAACTCTGCATTGCCTCGTGCATAGGAATACAACAGCCCTAGGAGCTTTGGTTCGTCGTTCGTGCAAAAATGGCCACATACTGATCATGTGGCCTATCATGTGCCTCGCCAAACTGCCTCAGAACCCTTCCTGGCAGGTACATCTTGAGCATCGTGTGCTCCCTACCCTGCATCAATCTGTCCTAGTGGGCGAAGAAAAGCTATTGAACATCATCGAACCATGCAGGCCATCCAAGATATGGCCGCCAGGTAAAAGCTTGCATGTCATCAAGAACTCTCCTCTAATGAAAAATCTCGTGATGTCCTCTATGTGTGAAAGAAACACCTCCTCTATATCACCAGACAACTAGATCATCTGGTTCCATGGTAACAGGAACAACTCTCAGACGGAGCACAGCAATGTGCTCCCAGGCCCAGATGTGAAGCAATGTAATGCTGACCCCAAGCACTCGGCCGTCCAGGTAGGAAAACTCATGAAGATCCATGTACAGTGAGGCTAGAATAACTATCCCCCACGCAAACAATGTCTATCGCCGAACCATGCGCTCCCAAGCGAGCCCCCATCATGGACTGAAGTATCAGCCTTGCTGATCTAGTGCGACAAGACCTGATATGATGGCTGCAATAACAAGGTGGAAGGGTGACACGGAGAGCCTATAACACTCTAACTCAATCTGACCCTCGCAGGAAACAATCTCATCAAGGCCCATAATATCGTAGCAAGCCTCCCTCCCGGCATCCACGTCATATATCACCCACTCTCTATGGATGGGAAATCTATGGATCCGCCACACATCCTCTAGTGTGACCATCGCCTCACCTATCGGGAGGTGGAAGGAAGATGTCTCATTGTGCCATCTCTCAACAAGTGTTGTCATCATACCCAGGTGTGTCCTCACGGGCGGTGCATAAGCAATGTACCAAAGACCGATCTACCCTAGATACTCCTGTTGTCGCTTAAGCAGACCATCCAAAATGCTAAAAAGATCTCAAGACCTGTGCTCACGTGAGTAGAGTATCATCGCCTCCTCTTGCATTAGGAAATCCACCGTGTTAAAAATCGTAAAAAATTGTGATCCTGATTTGTCTTTGCGTACCCCAAGCAACCTCAGCATCGTTGTATGTGGGTGTGGTGCAGTTTGCAAATTCCAAATTGCACCACTTGGAGTGTTTGAACCTCAAACTCCGTCGCGGCGTCACAGTCTAGACATGTGGCCTAGTTTGACCTAAACCCTAATTTTCAAAAAGAACCACGGCAAGGCACTTTGAATATGCAAATGGGTTTGGAATTTAAACCCTAATTCCAAACTGTGTCGTGGCATCACTACTCACAACTGCAGTGCAGTTTGAGGCCGTGCGGCACCGAAAGAGAGTTTGGAGCGGCATTATATTGGACCGCTCCTAAAAACTAAGTTTCCTAGCCTAATAAATGTGCATGAAAATCCAAACATGAAGTTGGGTCAAGTTGACTCACTAGTGGTCCAATGCCAGGAAGCCTCTAATGTGTCTATACTCTGTCGGAAATGTGTCGGGGAAGTTGTCATTGCGCCATCTTGCGAAGGGGTTAGAGCTCAAAATTACAAAATATCCAAAGGCTGAATGTGAAAATGAATTGGAAATGGCCCCTCGAGGCCTATTTAAGCCTAAAAATTAGGGTTTTTTGACCCCATGTGGCCATCCTATCATGGTTTTGGTTCCCCAATCCCATTTTCACCCAACCGGAGGCCGTTTTGCACCATTTTTTGCGTCCTGAAACTTTTTTGGACCCATCGGGCATCCTGTCCTCTTTTTTCACGAGATCACCCAAAAATTTGAATTTTTGTCCGATCTCTCGAGGGGGCAGTATATCGGCATGTTTTCGTTCACCGGGGCAGCAGTGGGGTAAATTTTGAAATCCAAAAATTATTGGCTTTCGATCGAGACAGTTTATTCTTTGAAACAACGCAGCAAGTGCTTTGCTTCAAAGAGGGGTGAAATGTAGACACACAAAATGTATTGATTGACATTACACATCTAATCCTGATTTTACTAACACCGTTTCCTCCTAAATCAGCCCTTTGTCTAACTATTTAATCGAATACCCTTATTTGATTGAATTCATCAATTTTCCTCTCTTAATTAAATAAATCATTTATCTAATTAAGTCTTTTTCTTTTGTTAATTAAATTAATCAATCTGATTTAATCAACCTTATATCATCTTATTTAATTAAATAATTCATTTTATTTAATTAAATCTCTAAGGTCATCTTATTAAATTGAATAAATTAAACCTTATTTGATTTAATCTAACCATCATCCTCTTTATTTAAATAAATCAAAATATTTATTTAACTAAGTCTAAATCATTTTCCTCTCAACTTTGATTTATTTAAATCCTAAAATCTAAGTCAAAATTGTCAAATCACCTAACCTCCTCTTATTTAATCAAATCCTGATTAAATCTAATCGTAATCCATGTCTCATCCTCTAGCTTTTGCCACTTTCACATGAAAATACATTTAATTAATTTATTAAATCCCTATTTTCTCCCAACTTGGCATAAAAGAGGAATATTCCTCCAAATTTGAAAATCCCTCCAAGTGGACTTTGTCCTTCCAACAAGGAATTTATTTCATCTTACAGGTCCTTTTGCATTGAGCCAAGTGGCCATTACTCCATTTGACTCTCCCTCCACCTTGTCATTTCACTAATTTTAAATTTCAACTAATTGCATTTATGGGCACATTCATCAAAATGTGCACATCCTTGGCCCATTCATCTCTTGACAAGTGGCATTTGGCCATTGGTTGAAAGTTAGTCCCGCATTGCTTCATTTTGGGCATTTCTCCATCTTCTCTTTCTATAAATAAGAGGCTTCTTTCCTCATTTGATCATCCACAATTTGAGCAAACTTATTATACTCAATTTCATCTTCAAGCATCATCATTTTCATCAATCTCATCAAAGTATTAGCTAGGTTATGTAGATTTTTCATCATGGAGGTCAAGTGAATCTTCAACAAAGTGGATCGATCTTCATCACTCATCAACATTTCATCATTGGAGTTGGGAAAGGGCCAATTTTCACATCAAATTGGCACCAATTCCCCCATGGGATCAAGAGTTTGCATGCTTAATTAGGATTTCATTTGCTTTTTCATTGTGTTCTTCATTCTTGTTTCTTATTTTGAGCATTGTTAATGGATTTCATGGGGAATCTTGATTCTTACTTACATTTGATCTAATTTTGTGTTTGTTTATTATGTTTTGTAGGTATTAGGATTGGGGTTCTATAGTACCTATTGTCTCGCAGCATCCCTCTCAGTCATCAGTCTAGTAAATTATCCCTGAGCCTGGGCTAGCAAAGTTTGTACCTACTCAAGCTGACTCTGCAATGTATAGTCTTGAACCTGTAAAGTAGCTATTTGTGTATGTTGTTGTTGTGAGGGTAGTTTAATCCCCACATGCTGTTGGGATGTCACAACCAATTATCACCTCTTGTGAGGCACTCTGAACTCTCTAACATCAAGAACTAGGCCTCCTCCCCCCTCATCTCCTCCACCTTTGTCACCATCACCTCCATCATCATCTCCACCTCCTCCATCTCCATCTCCATCCCTGTCATCACTACTCTCCTCCTCCTCCTCATCTCCTCCCTCTCGCCTCTGCCTATGCACATGACCTACTGCCCTCTCCTCCTCCTCCAACAATGGCACTAGCTCGCTTAAGATGGTGATCTGTGGGAATGGATGTAAGAAAAGATACTATGCATACTCCTCTGATATCGGAGCCTCAATGATCTTTGGATGAATATCCCAAATGATGGCATGTAGACCCTAGAACGCCACAACTATTGCATCATATGTCAAAACCGATCCCCACTTTGTCACATCCACCTAACGTCATGCATAATGTGCCACACCCTGGGGCATCCCCTGCACTCTGCCATACTACCTCAATACCCTCAACAACAAGAATCTCTCAATAATGAATCAAGTCCGCCCAATAATGACACAAAAATGGTATCTCAGTGTTGTCCTCCAGCCATTGCTCGCAATCAAGATACGACCACCATGTCACTGACTCTAAGTCATCAAGAATCCTCCTCCAATACTATATTTTACCCAGCCTAGGCTGAGCAACTGGACCTACATAAACATGTACATATGGTCTCATCGTTGGTCGATGTCTATCTCCAACTGGACGGGTGACCACTATATGCTCCTAGGCCCAGACCTGAAGCAATGTGACCCCAACTAATAAACTATCCCATCAAAGGTAAACCACCTGGTGTAAATAATGGTATAGATGAGTGAGCATGCAGCATCCCCAGGCATATCGGGTACCCTGAGCAATCATGCTCTCAAGAATTCTGCCCCATCCAACTAAAAGTCCCTTTGACCTATGATCAGGACAAAGGAACCCTCCAATGAATTCAGAAAGTACAGATGGAAATGTGGCATAAGCATCAACCATATCCCTCCATGAAATCTCATAACCGCATATCCGGTCATCTTGGAATACTCTGCGCAGTGCATCAATCTCGCCCTACTCCTAAGAATCATATAACACCAACTCCCCCACAACAGGAATCTGTAGAATCCGATATATGTCCTCTGGCATCAATGTGATCTCTTCAGTGGGAAAATGAAAGGTGTTATGCTCGCTATGCCACCTCTCTGCTAAAGCTGTCAACAAACCCTTGTTGATCCTAATCTAAGACATATCAATCAGAGAGTACAATTTGCATTGTGTGATAACGGCTACCTCGAGCTGCAATAGGTGGGGTATCAAATTTCATGTCCTAGGGAACCACTCTTTAATCTGCAGACTCATCAAAGGCTCCTATCATCAAAAAATCGCAAATCAACCAATCAATCAATTGACATCAATCAACCTATCAATCTAATCAACTGTGGTGAGACTTTGGTTAAATCTCATGAGAATCAATCTATCAATCAACCTCACCTATCATGAGGTTTATCAATCAATTTGATCTCACCTATCATGAAGTCAATCAATCAATCAACCTATCATTGATCCTTGACTATCATGAGGTCAATCAATCAAATCAACCTATCATTGATCCTCGCCTATCATGAGGTCAATCAATCAATCAACCTATCATTGATCCTCGCCTATCATGAGGTCAATTTTCATCATCCTATCATTGAATCTCACCTATCATGATATCAATGGACATCTAATCTATCAACATCATCAATCATCATCAAATCAAAGGCTAACGTGATCAAACATCATCAACATCAAGGAGTCTAATCAAAAAAATCATTAATCTAGTTTAAATTTCACCAATGTGCTAGAACAGTGCTTCAATGCGCTGAAAGACTCAATGCGCCATAAAAATTCATCAATGTGCTAAAACAGGGTTCTAATGCGTCGAATTATCCAATGCGCAATTACATTTAATCTATGCACTAAACCCCTCTATCAATGCGTCAAATCATCCTATGCACTACACCATCTCATCAATGCGCTAATTCAATTCACCTAAGTGCTAAATGCACCCATGTGCCACATCATTCACTCGATGTGCTATTTCGAGCAATCTATGCACTACCTGAACCTATGTGCTAATCTATTTACCCTATGCACTAAAACGCTAATCCTATGCACTAGACTACTGGATGCACCAGAACAGTCCACCGATGCACTACATCGGCGACTGAATGCACTAGAAAAATTAAAAGCCAAATTCAAACGAGAAAAACGAGGAAAAAATGAATTGCATAAATTACGAGGTGGTTTTTTGGGGTACATACCGGAGGTTTGTATGTTGTCGGATGGTTGTCGTCGCACGCACTCGAACCGATGTGTAGGGTAAGGGATCACCATTTCGCAAAATTTGCACAAATTGCTCAATGACTCAAAGTTTTCAAAATGCAAATGCTCCAAAGAACTTCTAATCTCTTTTTAACCTTTTAAAGGTTCATTAAGTGGGATTTTTATGGGGTCAATTTATTTTATTTTCAAAGGGGCTTTAATTCCTCAAATCATCACATGGTGACTTAACCATCATTTTTAGGGAGATAAATCATTTTTGAATCATAAAATTTTGAAATCATCGAAAAATCATCAAAATTTTCAAAAAAAATCAAAAAATCCTAAAAATCCAAAAATTCACCGATTTATCTCCCGAAGGGGGCATATATCTGTCATCACCTGAAAATTAGCGTCTATGGCATCGAAGAAAAAAAATTGTCGATATCAGTAGCAAATTTTTCTTTAAAGCAACGTGTAAACACATTACTTCAAAGAGGGGCAAAATGAATACACCTAAAATCGGTCAAGATAATTAATTAATTAAATACTAGTTATTTAATTAATGACCCCTTTTATTTCATCTACTTATAAATAAATTCTCAATTTATTTATATAGTTCACATTTTTCTAATTCTTCAATCTAAAACCACATTCTTCTAAATTTAATTAAATGAACAAATATCAATAGCTTGTTTAATTAAATATCTTCTCACTAAGTTTGAATAATTTCAAATTTAAATTTAGTCACATGTCTACAGCTCTTTTTGGCCACATCATCAAGTGTCACATGTATTTAAATATGACTAATATTTAATTTATATTATTTTTAACCAATTCTAAAACACACTTTTGACACTTGGCTTTCTCACACACTTGATTCTCTCATACATTTGGCATGTTACCTTTGGTCAAGGGAACATCCTCCATGATTCTTCCATCTCCATCATTCATCTCTCATGTTTGAATCTTGACCGTTGATTGCTACCACATCACAAGATGCTTTGGAAATCCTATAAATAAAATCTCTTGCTACAACATTTTACATCCCATATTTGAGTAAACTTATTAAGCAAGAATAGCATTGGATCATTTGGAGCATTTAGAGTTTGAGTTTAGAGCATTTATCATTTATCATTTGAGCATTGTAGTATCATGAAAACTTAGAATCATGTCTTAGTTCATATTTACATTGTAGTTATCATCTTAGATTTCATACACCATCTCCATCATAGCATCTAGCATCCTTTTTCATAGTATCATCTCCATTATAGATAGCAGCATCATAATGTTAGCTCCATATCATTTGTATATCAATCATGTATTATCTTAGACATCTTGTTTCTTACGTTGTCATCCAAACCAGTCATAGTGCACATACAAATTTGAGAGCACTAATGATTTAAAGGATCCTTGAGATTAGAGGACAATAGAATGTTTTTAGAGATTAGTTTTGTTGAAATTAGATTAGTTTTATGATTCAAATCTTTAATGTAATACGTCTCATTGATGTTTGTGTGTTTTACTATTGATTTGCTAACTCCAATGATTTCACACATACACCAGTATGTCAACATATGGAAAGCACAGATGAGGTGGGACAGAAACTAGTAGAGTTTGGGAAGTATAAAACAGTGGCATACGCTACAAAAGATGGGTCTCAAGCAAAAAGGTGTGATTTGGTTATTCAGAAGATTCCAGTGTATCAGTTTATGTCCATGTTTCGTGACAATATAGTGTATAAGTATGTAAGGCATACCCATAGAGCCTAATGGTTGGACATGCAATTCAAGCTATGCAAGGACACCTTTCCAATTGGTAGCATAGTATCAGTGGTTGACTTTGTAGATAACTACACTCTACAGCCACAACATGAGGTGCAGTCGCAGTATTACAACTCCACACAGGTTTTGATATTTGTACACATAGCATTCATTCATACATCTGATAATACAGAGGACCAAAGGAAGGTATTGAGGGAGTATCACTTTTATATTATTGATGATCACGCACATTCTCCAAAGTTCGTGCAAGGTTGCTTCCAGATGTTCTAGAGTGATTTGGCTCAGAGGGGCATAGCATACGGTCGGCATATAATATGGTCGGATACGTGTACATCACAATTAAAGAACTCACACATGTTCTATTGGTTGAGTAGGATGCATGTCATTACAGGTGTACAGCATATGTGGAACTTTTGTGAGGTTGAGCATGGAAAGGGGGAGCATGATGGTGCAGGAGCATGCGTGAAAAGGGCATTAGCACGAGAAGAGTTAAAGTATAAATGCAGTGCAAAGTTGACAGATGCAAGATCAATCGTCGAGTGGTGTAATGCTTCGATGGGTCCAAGTAATGAAGGTACATCTTCAGTTTGTAGATTTTTTTGGTTGATAGATGATACTAACATTGCACCATATGAGGATTGTTGTACACTAACAGGATCGAGTGAGCTACACTCTTTCCTTAGCTCAATTACAGGTTCATGGAGTATTGATACAGAGAAGATGGCATGCTTTTTTTTCATGTACAATGCAAGCTTGGAATGATTGTGAGTCAGGGGAGTGGGTTGACAAATGGTTGACAAGTTATCTTAGTCCACTTCACACATATCACCCTCTGATAGCATTGGAACTAACACAAATGGAATCATCGGTCGACTTTGACCACGTATCATATCTAGTTCAACCAGGTAATATATTTGCTTGCTTAGTTTTTGAAATTCCATATTGTTATCTTACTTTGTAGTGTATTTGTAATGTTGACTAATTTCAAGAGATTTGCTACACATATCAATGTATGCCATGTTTATGCAGTTATTGCAGATGAAGACAACAAGAGGGGACAGACTATTACTTGTGTCATTGTGTTGAGGCCAAAAATAAATTGGAGGCCCCAGTTATAGATGGAGAAAACATCGAATACCCTACAGGCTTAGTTGTTGTTACTAGAACGTGGCTTAGAAAGTACACACATAAGAGTGTTAAATATTGGTTGTTTCAAGACTTTGACACGCATTGTAAGATTCTTCATTACTCGAACCTTGTCGTGGCATCCAATGTTTGTTTGACCAAATATGGAGGTAGACCTCTTGGAAGTTTTGCGAGTCTAACCATGAGGCAATACTTGACACAATAAAGAGTAGAGTAGACCTGGATGGTTCGTTGGATTAATTTGTAAGTATGCACATCGGTTCTTATTAATTTATACTTGTATGCACATTAATTTTTTTGATGCCAATGCTATCATCTTATTTTACTTTTTCTATTTGTAAGTAACCTAATAAAAATTGATTGGTGTCCCCTTGCAAAAATACAGATTTATGAGCCATCCAAGAGAATCTCAACCAGAAAAGAAATGCAACATCCTTATTTTGATGATCTTGAAAAATCTCAATTATGATTTTAAGCCATTACAAAAGTGTGTGTGAAGCTTGGTGAGGTAATTTCAAATTATTCATTTGAAGTTAACCTTACCATGAGCACCTATGATGTAGACATTATAAGAGCATCTTGAATTTCAAGTTATTCTATTCATGAGAGGTGTTGTGTGCAATAGGTATCTTGGAACTCCCAATGAAGATGTATGACCAGGAGTGACTAAGTTGAGAGACTGGCATGCCTATCTGTAAGTTCCTTCTATCTATTTTCATTTCATTTCCATTTTGCATGCTCTTTCTTTTTCTTCTTTTACTTTACGTATTTGTAAGTAAACTACTAAAAATTGATTGGTCTCTCATTGCAGAAAATGTTGATTTATGAGCCATCGAAGAGAATCTCAGCCAAAAAAGTAATGCAACATCCTTATTTTGATTATCTTGACAAATCTCAATTCTGATTTGAAGCCATTATAAAAGAGTGTGTGAAGCTTAGCGAGGGAATCTCAAGTTACTCATTTGAAGTTAACCTCATAATGATCACCTATGATGTAGACATTATAAGAGAATCTCGAATGTATGAGTGACATTGTAAAAGATCTATGAGAACAAAGTACCTAAGGAATTGTAATGAGATTTACTTGTAATGAGATTTACTCAAATATTGAAATTTTGGGGGTTCATGTTTGGTGCAGGAGCACCTTGTTCTCTAAATGCCTTCAATAGGCAAATTTGCAAAATTTGAATTTTCAAATGTAAACAATGTGAAAAAGGTCATATGAAGGTCATGTGTAATGTATCCAAAGTTTCAAACAGGTCATTAGGTGATTAGAGAACTGATATTGCACAAAAATTGTCATTTGGTGTAAAAATGCAAAACTTGCATTAGTTGCACAATTGCAAAATTATAGAAGATGAAGAGTCCTCTTGTTAGAAAGGGTAGTTAGTCGATGGAATATGTAGGGGCACCATTCATAATTGATTGGAATAGCTATATACAGCATTGTAAAGGTCTGGAAAAGAGCATAACTTGTATTCTTGAACAAATTAGTAAATAAAGGACCATGTTTTCTATATTTGCAGCACTTTTCCTTTTTTGTTTCAAGCTTGTGCAGATTGTACAGCACCTTATAGTTTGATTGTTGATTAGTTTTCTTTAGAGCAAGGATTTAGGTTACTTTTGAAAGTATTTTGAAGTCTTTTAACTCAGATTTGAGGAAATAAGAACAATTTTATCATAACTAGTTTATAACCCTCAATAAGGGTTTTGAGAGTCCATTAAGTGATAAGATTGCCATTCCACCAATGTAGGGTCAAGTAGGTTGGTGGAATGGATTGAAATTAGGTGTTTTTTCAGTTTGAATATGTGTGTAGATTGAGAGGAAGACAAGAATGTGAAGTTTTGTTGCTGCTCTAGATAAATTTATGAGTTTTCACATAAGAAATGGTGCCTACAGACTAGGTTTTGGAGAAATGATAGTTGTAGAGGCTTGATGGTAGTTTGATTAGTATATGTCGGCATATTCCAGCATGTCTAAGGCATTTACAAGTTTGTATGAGGTTTGGTAAGTGGGTTTTTAATAAACCTCAGTTTTCTTGAGCCTACAAGGGCATTTGATGAGGGTTTTGTTGTTTGATGTTATATTGAAACTGTTAAATTGTAAAACTAGAAGATTTGAAGGTTTTGAGACTTGATACACTGCTTCCCAAGGTTATTTTATGGTTTGCAGTTGATTTCTTGATAGTTGCTTCACAAAATTGACCTAGTTTGAGGCACTTTCTAGTGGACAGTTTATAGCTTTTAGAAACTTTCCAAAATAACCTCTTCAAATCTTTTGTTATGTATTAGTAAATAAAAATGGGTTTCTAAATATGTATTGGGTCTGTGGAAACACAAAGAGATTGAAAAAGAATCACAAAACAAACAAACTACGTTGTCCACAAGGCCAATTAGGCCAAATTAACAAAGCAAACCCCCTTTATTCTTCCTATCACATGCAAACCACCATTGTGTAGCATTAACTAGTCTGTCAATCCACCAATTCCTCCACTTTTAGGGTGTGATAAGCCCTCTAACATAACAAACCCCAAAACCCTATTCTTTCACAAGTTAGGCAAGGGTTTATTGAAAACCCATACTCCAAACCTTCCCATAGCCAACCAAAGCCTGAAACACCTTCAAAAAGGTCTGCACAAGCTTAAAAGTCCAAGAGATATTGCTTCCCCCAAATATTTCTTCAAACCCTAGCACTAAACCACCATTTTCCACTCAAAAATGCACCATTTGACATCTAAGGCATCACCTAAAAACCCTCTATTTCCCTCCCTTGCACACAAAAATTTACACATTTTTTATAACCCTAACTAAGCCTTTCCACTAAGCTACAGAAGCATACAATGGGTGGAAGGCTTAATATGACATTTTAATGCACTTAAAACCCTTAAAACGGGGTATACAGACCAACCCTCAGTAATTGGCTTCTAAAATGCACAAAATCACTTGAAATCCAACCAAACCAAAACTAAAATAGATTTAATTCTACTTCCCACCGAATTCCATCCAAAAGAGAGCACAATCACCTTGTACGAAACCGTACAGTTCAAGGAAACATCATATTTCTGGTAAAAATATAGAAAATTGCAAGGAAACAATGAATTTTACTGATCTTCTTCTAAGTACATGGTACATTTATTCTAGGCATGGTCATCTTTCACACCCAAACATGAGGAATCGCTTTGAACTACCTTCAATCGGCTTGATCCCTTAAGGGTCCAAAGTGCAAAAGGGTAGCAATCTTTGATAGGGTATTTCTCAGAAACCGTGGCACTTACAAAATCTTTATCTAAGCATACGAGATCATGTTGGGCCCCTCTACAATAACCTCTCTTAGTTTTTGTTATCTTGGAGTGGTTTTCCCGTGGTGTCTAGTTTTCACTTCATAGAAAAAGTGTCAAATACAAGTAGTGCAAAATTGCAAAGTGGTGCAACTTTCGTTCTGCAACTCGTGTGACCAAACAGATTCTTCCAACACATCTCAATAGGTATTTTTACACTAGGCATGGTCCTCTTTCACACCCAAACACGCGGAATCGCTCTGAGCTACATTCAACCAGATCAATCCCTTAAGAGTCCAAAGTGCAAAATGGTGCAAACTTCAGCATGTTGTTACTTGGATACCGTGACACTTAGAAAATTCTCGTCTGATCCTATGGGATTATGTTGGGCCCTTCTACAATAACCTCTCTCTATTTTCACTATCTCAAAGACATTTTCCATGGTGGCAAATTTTCACTTGGGGAAAAAGTTGTCAAATGCAAGTAGTTGAAAGTTGCAAAGTGGTGCAACTTTCGTTCTGTAACTCGTGTGACCAAACAGATTGTTCCAACGAGTCCGAATAGGTATTTTTATACTATGCATGGTCCTCTTTCGCACCCAAACACGTAGAATCGCTCTGAGCTACGTTCAACCAGATCTATCCCTTAAGAGTCCAAAGTGCAAAATGGCTACAAACTTTAGCATATTTTTACTCAGATACCGTGATGCTTAGAAACTTTTTGTCTGATCCTATGGGATCACGTTGGGCCCCTCTATAAAAACCTCTCTCAGTTTTCGCTATCTCGGAGGTATTTTTCCATTGTGGCGAATTTTCACTTGGGGAAAAAGTTGTCAAATGCAAGTAGTTGAAAGTTGCAAAGTGGTACAACTTTCGTTTTGCAACTCATGTGACCAAACGAACTATTCCAACACATCCAAATAGGTATTTTTACGCTAGTAATGGTCCTCTTTCACACCCAAACATGTGGAATCACTTTGAGCTACGTTCAACCAGATCGATCCATTAAGAGTCCAAAGTGCAAAATGGCTGCAAACTTTAGCATGTTGTTACTTGGATACCATGATTCTTAGAAACTTCTCGTCTAATCCCATGGGATCATGTTGGACCCGTCTACAAAAACCTCTCTCAGTTTTTGCTATCTCAGAGGCATTTTCCTGTGGTGGTGAATTTTCACTTGGAGAAAAAGTTGTCAAATGCAAGTAGTTGAAAGTTGTAAAGTGGTGCAACTTTCGTTCTGCAACTCGTGTGACCAAACGAACTGTTCAAAAATTTTCAAATAGGTATGTTTACGTTAGAAATGGTCCTCTTTCACCCCCAAACACACGGAATCGCTCCAAGCTATGTTCAACTAGATCGATCCCTTAAGAGTCTAAAGTGCAAAATGGTTGCAAACTTCAGCATGTTGTTACTCAAATACCGCATGACGCTTAGAAACTTCTCGTCTGATCCTATGGGATCACGTTGGTCCCTTCTATAAAAACCTCTCTCAGTTTTCACTATCTCAGAGGCATTTTCCCGTGGTGGCGAATTTTCACTTGGGACAAAAGTCAAATGCAAGTAGTTGAAAGTTGCAAAGTGGTGCAGCTTTCGTTCTGCAACTCGTCTGACCAAACAGACTGTTCCAACACTTCTAAATAGGTATATTTACGCTATTCATGGTCCTCTTTCGCACCCAAACATGCGGAATCACTTCAAGCTACGTTCAATCAAATCAATCCCTTAAGAGTCCAAAGTGCAAAATGGTTGCAAACTTCAGCATGTTCTTACTCATATACTATGACGCTTAGAAACTTCTCGTCCGATCCTATGGGTTCGCGTTGGGCCCCTCTACAATAAAATCTCTCAATTTTTGTTATCTTAGAGTGGTTTTCCCGTGGTGGCGAATTTTTACTTGATGGAAAAAGTGTCAAATGCAAGTAGTGCAAAGTTGCAAAGTGGTGCAGCTTTCGTTTTGCAACTCGTGTGACCAAACGGATTGTTCCAACACATCTGAATAGGTATGTTTATGCTAGGAATGGTCCTCTTTTGCACCCAAACACACAGAATCGCTCTGAGCTACGTTCAACCAGATCGATCCTTAAGAGTCGAAAGTGCAAAATGGCTACAAACTTCAGCATGTTGTTACTTGGATATCGTGATGCTTAGAAACTTCTCATATAATCCTATAGGATTATGTTGGACCCCTCTACAATAACCTCTCTCAGTTTTCTCTATCACAGAGGAATTTTCCAGTGGTGGTGAATTTTCACTTGGGGAAAAAGTTGTCAAATGCAAGTAGTTGAAAGTTGAAAAGTGGTGCAACTTTCGTTCTGCAACTCGTGTGACCAAACGGATTGTTCGAACGCATATGGATGGGTACATTTACACTATGAATGGTCTTCTTTCACACCCAAACACGTTGAATCGCTTTGAGCTACATTCAACCGACTCAATCCCTTAAAGGTCCAAAGCGCAAAAGGGAAGCAAACTTTAACAGGATATTACTTAGAAACCGTGACGTTTACGAAATCTTCGTCTAAGCCTACGGGATCACATTGGGCCCCCTCTACAATAACCTCTCTCAGTTTTTATTATCTCAGAGTTGTTTTCTTATGGTGTCCAGTTTTCACTTAATGGAAAAAGTGTCAAATGCAAGCAGTGTAAAGTTGTGAAGTGGTGCAACTTTCATTTTGCAATTCGTGTGATCAAAAAAATTGTTCCAACGTGTCCCAATAGGTAGGTTTACGCTAAGCATGGTCCTTTTTCGCACCCAAACACACGAAATTGATCTGAGCTACGTTCAACTGGTGTGATCCCTTATGATGGCATGCAAAACAATCAAAAAGAGAAACATACACATGACAGTTGAGAAGTCTGAGTTTTCCACACAAAAAGTGTATGATCATTGGTGCAAAACACCTTGTTCCTTCATTTGATGAAGAAGGTCTAGTTCAGTGGTTTTAGTCATGATAATGTCAAATAAGGTCATGATAGGCCATTTTGTAATATTGCTTTTAGTTTTGAGTTAGTGTGGGGTCATTTGAGTCAATTATGTAAGTATGATAGGGAGTAGGAATAAGAAAATATCATTGGTAAAGGAATTGGAAGAGATTACTAATGTTGCCCCTGTTGAAAATTCAGAATTCAGGCCTTATTAGCAAGGCTAGACGAGGAGAAAAGAAGAAATTTCTTGAGAATAAGTTAGAATACGTTGGAAATAAGGTGAGGTTGTAGATTTTGATGTGTTCAAAAGGTCTGCAAGGACAAGGGAGGTCAAAAGTATGTTATGGCATGATGCCCTAGTTGGGAAAAGAGGGGTTTTGAATGAAAATGAGAGGTTTGAGGGAGTAAAAGTGGGTAAAGTCATGGGGCAGCATAATTTGGTGGTCAATTAAATTTTTGCAAGAAAAATGAAGAGTGTTGGAAGAGTTTTTGAGGTTGTATGAGGTTTGGATATGGGGTTTTCAATAAACCCTAGTGAAATTTGAGAAAAGTGAGGGTTTAGAGGATAGTGGGGTTAGAGGGCCAATCACGCCCTAAAAATTATGGATTTGCAGACTGGTAAATGTTTCCCAATGGTGTTTTGAAATTGGAAGAGTGATTGAGAGGGTGTTTCTTTGTTAAATAGACCTATTTGGGGGTCTAGGACAACGTTGAAGCACTAGGTTGAGGGTTTTGTTTCAAAAGAGTCTCATCCGATTTTGAGCCATGTGAAAGTATGTGTTAAAGGGTGTCTGAAAAGAATGAGGGTTGGAGAGATTGTTTAGAAATTTTGAAAGTTATGTCAAGAAAGGTAGGTATGTTGACCTACTAGAGAGACTAGGTGAAAAAATAAAAACAAGCCAAGATAGTGATTTGAGGGAAGAAAAGTGGTTCGAAGTTCTTTGTATGCTGAAAGTGGATTGAAGGCCTCCCTATCATTGCATCAATCATCCTTCAGTCTAGCAAGCGCAAGACGTTTTTCAATTATCCTCCTTTCCCTTACAACAATATACAACCAATTGTAAATGTGTACAATGGTGGAACTTCGAAACATTTTATTTTTCCTCAATTAACAACTTTGGTTTTGAAGCATTTTGTCATTTTTATTTGAAATGATTTTCTATGCTTGAAAATTGGAGTCTAAGAGAAACAAGTGATGCTCTCACGTACATTTATTATTTGGTGTGATAAATAATGTTTCCACCGTTGAGTCTATTTCTTATTTGTATTATAAATTATAACTTGCTTTCTCCCAAGTCCATTTCCTATACAAGAAATAATATTGCAAAAAGTTGACATATAAATATTTTGACTTGTTTATATGGTGATGGATTAAGAACATAACAATTCATTTTGCACTATCAGGATTATGCTATTAAAATGTTTAAATACTATTCAAGATAAATGACTGTATGATAATGTGTCAAGAAGTTAACTACTTCATCTACTATGAATATTATGTTTTGCAAGTGTTGTGAAGATTATGTATCCTTTGCTTAATTGAGTTGTTCCAATCAAAGGATTAAATATATTAGAATCTTTTTATGAATCATTTCATGGAATACCAATTTAAAACATATTTTTTGCTTTTAGATAAAGTTGTTTAGCATCAATCAATTAATATTCAAGACAAACCATGAAGGATAGCAATGATCAATGCTAGGGTTAACCAATTAATAAGTATACATGTGAATAAGTCAAGCATGTACATGTGAATAAGGGAAGCACAAGTACTCAAAAACACGTAAGCCTTGAAGAATACACATGAATACATAGTATACGCAAATTAATACAAAGTATATGCATGAAAACATGTAAGTCGCAAAGTATACATTGGAACACACGTAAGTCACAAAGTATACACATAAGTTGTAAAGTATACACTTGAATACACGTAACTCATATCTATTGAACCATGAATTTATAATGCAAATATGGACACCATCGATAAAAAATATTTGTATTAACCTAATAGAAATGTAGGCATACATCAATATATGTCGATATAAGTATAAAATATAGGTACAAAATAGCCATATAAGCTTATGAGAATGCCATATAGGCATACAATGTCAAATATATCCAATACAAAATATGTACAAAACTGCCATGTAGGCATACAACAAAGGGCTTTGGAATCAAAATTCATTGCTCTCCATGCTCTCAAAATAAATTCTTTCCCTTTGCTTGTCGATCAGATGGCGATATGTCTGTCACTCATTTATGTTGTGCTCGAGGAGTGCTCCTGCTGCTCCTCCTAGTGTTTAGTTCTTGGTGAAGTTTTCACTATTACAATAAGAAGTAAAGACATTAATATATAGAAATTACATTATAAAAAATGATATATTTAACAAAATAATTACTTACTGCCATCTGATGATCACTCTCCACGAGGGAAATATTCACATGCCCATGCTAAGGCATGTTGAATCCTTGTATAAACCATCCAAATAGAAATTAAACTATGAATCAATAATGGTTTGATTTTTCACTAATAACATCTATAACAATGAATGTAAATTGAAATTTAGTAATTTGCCTCATACCTCCCCTGTCAGAGCCATCAACAATTCTATAGCAGATGAAACGTCAATCTCCATTTCCCTTGTCACATTCGGAGGTGTTTCTGCTTGCAACATCTGAAAATAAAACAACAAATTATTCAATCACAAAAACTACAATAGCGATCCATGTCATGAATTATAATGCATGAGATAATGAACAAAATTTTGAGTACTTATTAAACTATATATTTCTGACTATCATGCTTACTATTTTCCCTATCCATATCTTGTTTGAAAGCACGTGTTTCTAGGCTTTTACCCATAGCAGTAAGTCGGTGAACCATTTCATAAAATTATTTCGTAGACATGTATGATAACTATGGTGGCATAGAGAAGGCAGTGAACTGTTTGAAAAAATGCCTCAAAGAAATGGGGTCTCGTGGTGATGGAATTCCATTACAAACAAATGCACGTCATGGCATTCCATCACCATAAGACCCCATTTCTTTCAAGCATTTTTTACACTGTTCATTACCTTCTCTATGGTATTATTGCTTACTATTATGGTTTGATAGAAATTTTTCCAAGCATTCATATTTTGTTGGAAAGCACCTATTTTAGGCTTTTAGCCATAGCAGCAAGTGAGTAGTTTGATAAAATGTTTTGGTACACATGTATGGAAATGTGGTATCATAGAAAAGGTGGTGAGTTGTTTGAAGAAATGTCTCAAAGAAATGTGGTCTCATGGTGATGGAATGGCATTCCATCACCACGAGACCACATTTCTCTGATGCATTTTTCCAAACTACTAATTGCCTTGTCTATGCTATTGCTTACTATTATACTTTGATAGATTTTTTCCAAGCATCCATAGTTTGTTGGAAAGCACCTTTTTTAAGCTTTTAGCAATAGCAGTGAGGAAATGAATTGTTTGATAAAATGCTTTGGTAGATATGTATGGAAAATGTGGTAGCATAGAAAAGGCGGTGAGCTGTTTGAAAAAGTGCCTCAAAGAAATTGGATCTCATGGTGATGGACATCACCATGAGACCACATTTCTTTGAGGCATTTTTTCAAAAAACTCATTGCTTTGTCTATGTTATTGCTTTTACTATTATTCTTTCATATATTCCTTCCAAGCATCCATAGCATAGACAAGGCAGTGAACTGTTTGAAAATATGTCGAGAAGTAAAAAGTGGTCTCATGGAATGTCATGACAAACAAATGCAATTGGAAGTTGTTCCTAGACTTATTGCTTATGCTATGTGAAGTAGTTGCATCATTGCTTATGTTGAATTTCTAAACAACTATATTGTAGTTGAAATTTTGTCATCTATCAACATCTAGTTATTAGTTATGGAATGTGAAGTAATGCTTTGAGTTTGAATGATGTGCAATGCAACGTAATCAACGATATGAATATAAACTGCACAAATCTATTAAGTACAATTCATTAGTTAAACTCTTTATTCTATTACCAGCGTGTAGGTTTGAGTAAATCCACTGGCACTGGGAGGTGTTCCCTCAAAACCTCCAATATTATCCTATTCAACATCCAAAATCACATATTAAAATACCATTGGTAAAATAATGCTATTAACATGTAATAAATTTATAATTGTTTACTAGTTACATACCCCACTGATAGATGTACTGTAGAAATAAGCAGGTGTAGGGCTGGTGTATCCAATCTCAAAACTGTGACCGTACAATTTTATTAAAATAATAAAACTAAATTAGTTAATCTCGCATTTCAAAATAAAAATTTAATAAATTAAATTCAATGAACATGCTAAGTTTTACCTGAGTATCAATGTCATATTCCTCATGTAAAATGTTAGTTTCCCTCTCCATCTCCATAGTCACAGACGGATCCTATGTAGCAGCCTCCTGAGTGTTGGTGGGGTCATATGAATAAGTCACCCTGCAAGATTGACACAAATGGGTTCGAAGGCCACTACTCAAAGACTCCCCTGGATGGTGTTGTAGAATAGGGTTGGCATGTTGGATGACACTCTAGGTCAAAGAGTTGATCACCTACAATGTCTCTACATCAGTACTCTCCTTTGCAATGGAATGGATAATGATGTGCTTATGAGGTGGCCTAGCGAGAGGTCATCTCCCTTGCCGCATAGGATCGGGATGGGCATCAGGTATATCTTGAGTCGACCCCCCACCTCTCCCTTGGAAGTCCCTCATATCAAAATAATTTGGGATTTTGTTCAATATGAACTCACGGTATAGTTTCCTAAGGAAATACTGCGAGACTTCACAATTGTTGCACAATGGGTAATCAAAAACCATGTACCACCTATCATAAAAAAAAATTCTTAATATGTTGGTGGTGGCACCAATGAATAAGAAACCTCTTCGCATTGAGGGTAATATTTTGATTTGTGCGTGGGTCAGTGAATAATGAGCACAAATCACCTTTTGTAATTTTTAAATCCTTTACATCTTTATATGATAATTTATCTGCGTAATAAGCCCTAGTCACTTAACTCCTATCTTGCCATCTAGTTATTTGTTTGCTAATTGAATCTACATTTTTTAACATTTCTTTCAATGAAGTTTCCAGGGTCATTCTTTTTGTGGTTGAACTATTTGGATCGCTCAACCTCCTGATTAAATCCTCAATTTGTTTTTTATTGTTCTCAATTTCACTCATTAAATTTTGTTGAGTGCCAGAACGGTGTTGAGGGATTGATGGAGGAGGTTGTTGTTGTGGTTGATTTTGTCATTGAGGATTTTTTTGTTGAGGATTTTGTTGCTCTTCTTGTTGAGGATTTTGAGGGTTTGTAGGTTGATTTGCATCTCCTACAAATTCAAAAAAATAAATATCAAATACAACCTAAAACTAACAAATTCAAAATGAAAAGAAAAAAATCCTTACCTCTCACACCTCCTCGTCGACATGGCGGCATCCTGGCGATGAAACAACAATTGTTGATGAAGAAATTCACAAAATAGCTCCTCCTAGAATGTGAGCACTGAATAATGGGGTTTTGGCCGCGGGCAACAAACAAAACACTGTCACAAGTAAAAATGAATTTGTTTTCCTTTTTTTTGGTTTTAATAGGTCATAACGTGAGTGTGATATAACGTGCTCATGTTATGGGCTTGTTGTGGCCAAGCCTCAAGCTTGGCACACCAAGCCATAATGCAAGCGCGTTATGATTTTTCAAAAAAAAAATCAAAAAGTGGTCACAAATTGGCTACCCATCTTCATGCACCCGCCCTTCAACGAAATTATAGTTTCAAAGTTTCCTTATAACCACAAATTTATTTTAAGACATTTCCTTTATCAAGTGTTGCTAGAGTGATAACATGTAAGCATGTCACATTTATACTTGTGTATCCAAGAACAACAAAACATACCTAAAATAATAATATCAACCTCTATATTGCATGTCCTTGATAACAAGAGTGGCTAATATTTTGACAACACCACAAGATCCATGCCCAACCTAAGGGATCCACAACCCAATGCTAGCATAAATTTTCATCCCCTTCATGAAATTCAAGTCATATGAGACACTCACTGAAAGCTAACGTGATTTTAATATTATGTATTAGGTGGTGTTTTGTGACTCATGTTATTATGTTCAAATTGAGATGATCTATGTTGAACCACATAATAAAATCCAAAAGTGTATGCATATACAGTCATTGCACTAATGCATAAGCATAGTGCTTGAAGTTTAAACTACAACTTTCAACTCAAGGATATTGACAAAAAAATGTTTTCAATTGGACTTATATGTGCTGAGTGGAAACTTTTTCCTTCATGCTTCTTATTAGAAAGCTATTCAAAACCATATAAAATATTAAATTACAATCGGTGTAACTATTGCACCTTCTTTCAGTGCAAGTGCTAGTTTAATTACTTCTCGAGAAATTGTATTACTTGTAAGGAGCTAAGTATTAGTATTAATTGACTCGTATGTATGTATTTAAATATTTATTTACTATAAAGAAAACAATCTCCCACACAACACAAACTCATTAACTTTTTTTAAAATATAAAATTGAAATGAGTTTTGCTTTAGATATGTTAAGATTTCATATGATTTTTTATTTAAGATTTCACGTGATTTTTTTAGACATTTCTTAAATTTTTGTGGACCATTAATATTGATTTTAGGTCTTGTGTTATCATGGAAGATATTTTAAAATGATGAACGGGTCAATACGCAATCCCTACGTTACTAATGTGTTCATTGAGAAGAATCGAATTAGTGCTAACTCTTAATAGGTCAAGATATCACACATAAGAAGAAATATACTTTGTTTGATTGAATAAAATTGAATTATAAAAGAGAATTTATTGTGAAAAATATAAATAATTGGTTATTCTAACCATGCAATGAGTTTCTATTATCACACAAGTAAAAATAGTCATAAACGTAAGTTGAGTTTTGTTATTAACAATTATGAGAAAATGAAGAAAATCATAGATTTAAAAAACTATGGAAAGTGTTATGACATACATTGTCATGTGTTGTATTAGGAAATACCATGCTTGTGATGATAGTTCATCTAGTCATAGTGATGAATCTTTGTGTAAGTACTTGTAGCTATCTACTTTATCTCAGTGTAGGAGTGTTAACAACAAGCTATGCCCACGACAATTTGGTGCATTCATAGGATGCAAGGTATTGGAGGAAACTAGAAAATAATACATGAAATATAAATTCAATCTAGCATGTAAGCAAGTAAATCTTGTAAATTAGTAACGATAAGGCATGAAAATTATATGGGATTGAGATGATTCAATCAAGATATAAGGTTGCACCTAACAAGAACAAATGAAAATGGTGATACGGCCCTCAGTGGCCAAAAACACTTGTGTAGTTACACAGAGTACTACGATGGACATATGCTCTCAATGAGGCATTCAAGAGCATGAGCCCACAATGGCTAATGTAAGACAATAGGTCCCTAGAGGTGGCATAAGTTTAAGAATGTTATCTCAAGGTAATTATGGGGAAGGTGTGTTATCCCCAATATAAAATGTGATAAGTATTAATAACACAAAAAAAAAGAATGGAGATTGTAAGATTCCCCCACTCAAAAGGGTAGCACATTGTAGTCATAAATTATATCCCAATGTAACAATGTGACAATGAAATGCCTCTAGTGTAAAGGTAATTCGAACAATGTGATAGGACAATATGGGATCACAAGTAATACATAGGCATTTGGTCTAGGTACAAAAAAATGTCATCACCATAGGTTTAATGGCATGTGTGGACAAACATGGGGATCATTAGTAAAGCATCATTGTAAACATAGAAATTTATAATAAGAGGTATAAATACAAAACAAGAAACCAATGTTGTAAGTATGGATTATAAAATCATGGATAAATAAGCACAAAAGAGAAAAAGTAAGCATAAAGATGCAGAATTTAAAAATGGTGGATAACATGTAATGTGAAGATAAAGGTAAGGATAAAAAGGCATTAGAAAAGAGGGTGGGAA